>JACMIF010003108.1:0-15597 GCA_014805445.1 Diplogasteroides magnus
TGACCGGGCATAGAAGGACCAGACAAGAAGAGTGAAAGTAGTGATTCGAACCCTTCCACTGAAGGATTCGAATCAATGCAAATAGGGTTCGAATCAGGCACTCTACCAGAGACCGTCGGGGGACAGGTGGGGAAAGATCTAGCGATTATACAAAAACAAAAAAATATCATCTCTTCTATTTCTGCGTGTGGCCTCAAATAATTAGCCCTTTCTCCTCTGCCTTATTCTTCCTGTGAAATTTTGATAGCCGCACCTTTTTTATTATATAACATTTCATATCTTGCGTGTGGTCACAATCGTTGGTCCTCTGCAGTTTTCTTTAGTTCCTCTTCCTTTTTCTTCCTCTCAACCCGTTCGTAATGCGTGTTTTGATATGTCTCGAGTTTGACTTCGGGCCGCGCATGTCTGCAATGATTTATTTAGCCCAGGAAACTCTTCTCTGATGTCCATTAGACGAATTTTTTAACACCGTTTTCGGAGCACTCTTTTCGAGCTGCACTCGTATGTTTCATCAGTATGTGAAGAAAGCCAGAATTAATGAATTTCAATGTTGCTCTTCTACCTCGTGCAAACAAAATCACAATATTATCCTCCTCCAAATATGCTCCAGTTTCCGAATTCTTTAAACAATCGATAGTCGACAAGAACAGTAACCAGTCCATTTGAGAACTTGACATCATGGTCGTCTTTCAACATAAACGCTGTCCATCTTTTCCCTATAAACTCCCTCGTCCCATTTCCATCAATTGTCACATTCCGCGAGCATACGCAAAATGGGCCTGCGCGAGGACATAAACGCCGTTAGTGCCCTCTCTACATCTCCTATCTCTCACCCAGTCATGTATCTGACCGGGCTGATCACCCACTTCACTCCTATTTGGCTTCAGTTTTTGGATAATGGCGATAACATTTGAAGAGGGGGGGGGGTTGATTGCCGCTGTTCTCTCTAACCAAAGAGGACAAATTAGCAGATATCACGACATCTGTGCCTATTGTTATGTTTCTGAGAGACCCGCTTGAACTGTGATAGTGCTGCGCAATGTCGACATTAGCTTTTTTAGAGCCATGCCACGTTGTGTCCAACAAGTAGGGGAAAGAGTAGACCACCAATTTACAATTTTCTCCTAAGCTTCGCCCGATTTCCCTGCACACTCTTTGTTTCATCTTTCGTAAAAAGATCAAGAATCGCGGTTCTTGCAAAATCATAAATCGTAGAGCGACCGTTCTTCCATTCACACTTATTTTCTGTTCATTTCTCGTCTGCTGGGACTCGAGACTCAAAAGAAGAAGAGATGTGCGGTTATGATACCTATTGTCAGGGCCCCTTGCTCGTGACTGGGGATCGAATTTTGGATGTTTATGAGCGAGCGAGAATAATTCACAAATACACAGAGACGAGAAAGTAGCACTTTATTTACAAAAACTTAACTCGTGACCTCTTAGTTTAGATATGGACTCATTCTCGCTTCATCGCTCTTCACTGAGCAGTTGTTATTTACCGAATTTGGGTGAGGCAATCCCGTTAGAGTGTGAGAATGTCGAATTTTAGTGTAGCATTTAATTGAAGAAAAATTGGGGTAAATTTGAGTCACTGCTCCATATGTGTGCCTAGCTGGAGTACGAGACGAAAAATGAGATGAACAGTGACCATCGCTGTGACTGATAGTTTGCATTGATAAATATGTTTCTTATTCAACCTAAAGTGAGACGCTCAATATGAAGCTAAGAAAATTTCCGACTATATCGACCCGGTTAAACCTATTCCAAAAAATAGTGCACAAAATTGAAATAATTCATTTTACAGTATCCTGATCGTTGTGTGATGGCCGAATGTGATTTCCCATTCTTCAGACGCCACCACGCACTCACCATCTCATCTCGAATCTTCAACGACACACAATGCTCCTCATCATCATTGACAGGGATCAGACGGAAAGGGTTCAGGTGAGTTTAGTTATTGGGGATAGAGAAAGAACCCATCTGACTGCACCCATTGATCGTTTAGTTAGGTAGGCCTTGAGTACCTTGTTTACGGGTCGAACTTATAATAACTGCATAAGTGACAGATCCCAACTGCACCTACTAATCGTCTATTTTGGCGCCTTGTCTGATGCAGCAGTGTATTTCCCAAATTCTCCCATGTTTCTCTTTTCCACCCTTCCCTCTCCCTTCTGGTCGATCCTAACTGCGTGAGGATGTCTGCGGTGAGAGTTCCCAATTGAGTTGCGCACCTGACAGTCGTGTGTTTCTCTTCGAAAAATCAGACTGACGCGAATTTTGCTTTATATTTCGACTTTTCTCGCATTTATTATTTTAAATCTGGAACTTTTCAACTGTGAGATGGGATGCCTAATAAACAAGTGTGAATTATGTTTTTATTCGATCAAGACGCCAAAGAAAAGCGCATATCATCATAACGTTTCTACTCATAAAAGTTGTGAAACACAATCAGTCATGATCATTGTCGCTACATTTTGACCACTTTACTCATTGGGATGCGCTTCATGCACTCCACTTGATCCTATTCAATCTCCTTGCTCAATTATATGCACAGGATGAGAGTTACACGTCAAAAGAAACGAGACATGTTTCTTGGTCTCCCCGTTTAGCCCCGACTAAAAGTAATATCTAATGCCTCTATTATGTGGATGGTAGAATGGATAAATCCCGAACGGAATGTGAGAGACAGAAACCATCTGATTGCACCCATTGATCGCTTAGTTGCCTAATCGTAAGTGATGCATCAGTTACGCTGCGTTTTCATTTCAAGTGAAATGTGTTTCATGCACTGGCTAAATATGTTCATTCGGGCAAATTGCAATACACAGACAACTCACAGTGGAAAAAGGGATAATTTCAGCAAATTCTCGTCGACTCGCTGAAGAAGTAAGAGAGCAAGTTGTCTATGGAGGTGAGACCATCTACAGTTTCCTTAGCCGTCGTCAATGCTTACCGTAATCATGACTCTTATCTATTATTCCCCAAGCAAATATCGATTGATTGACTACCGTATCCGCAGGTGCCCGACAAGCTCTACTGGAACTTCCCCAACTCGTTCAACTACACCTACGGCCTCTTGCTCTTACTCTGCCACGACGCGAAGATACCGGAGACTGTCGGGGGACAGGGGGCTGAAGCTGGTGACAGTGGCAGCTAGTGAGATCTTATGTGAGGAGCCTATGTTAATTAGGGATAGGGTCCATCCTCAATAGATAAGGAAATACAGAAGATGAAACGAAAGTGCTACAAGACTTAACACTCAACCTAATATAATGTTTAGTTGCCTGTGCCGGAATTTCGTTCATTTTCCCTTCAGATACTACTCGAACGCGTGCGGACATCCACCAACCCGGTTCTCTCCTCTCCCATCGTCCGCAAAGTTGCGCCGTTCCTGCTAATCATAGTACTTGGGGTGAGTTCAAAGATCAAATACCAAAGGCCAAACTATCTTCTCCTCGGCGCCACGGCGTTCTTCTGCTTCGAGCACGCGTATCACGAAAAGAACATGCGCCGCTGGCATAGGTATGAACCTCGCAGTGAACAGGTGGGATCAAACTACAGATAACAAAGATCAAACTACAAAGATCGGAGATCAAACTAAGAGTGAAGTATTTCATAGTTGAGCGATCATAATATTGGGTGACATTATATGTAGATCTTTTCAACTTCAAAAGACTGAAGCGTGCATCAAAACAATAATGAAGCAATCCCTAAATGCTTATTGTGAAACATATTTTGCGATGTTGAAAAATGTTTATTTTCCACTATTCGTCTAGCTATGAACTAGTGGTACAAGGTGTTTCTCCCAAAAGATGAAATGCTCGTTTTATTGCAGTGTTTCATGTTAGAGCATCATAGGAAGCTGTGCTCGATCATAAAATGAGTCAACTACCGTATGAACGTCTGGGCTCTCTCTTGTTCCCCTATCTCTCAGTATTTCACGTATCTGACCGGGCTGATGACCCATTTGACTCCTCTTTTGCATCAGTCTTTGGATAATGGCGACAACAATTGAAGCGGGGGAGGGTTGATTGCCGCTGTTCTCTCTTGACCATTGGGGCAAATGAGCAGATATCACGACATGTGTGCCTATTGTTGTGTTTCTGACCGCGCAACTGACTCACTTGAACTGTAATAGTGCTGTCGAATATGGACATTAGGATACTGTTTGAGACGGGCGAGGCACTTGTGCAAGACTTAGAATTAATAGCGCTGACATTTAATTTTTCCCTAAACAAGGCAAACCCCTGTTTTTGACTTTCGTAAAAGATCAAAAAATCAGGTTCATTCTGAAAGTCTTGCAAGAACTACCCATCGTAGAGCTGCCACACTCCTTTTCTGTCCATTTCACGACTCAAAAGAAAGGGAGATGCGCGGTAATGATACCTCCCGTCAAGGACCAAATTGCTCGCGACTAGAGGTGGAATATTGGATATGTATGATGAGCGAGCGATAATAAGTCGCCAATAAACAGAGACATATAATTGCACTATATTTTTTTTAAAAAGCGATCGCGAGTTCGCTCATTGCTGTTCCAGAGCTGTTGTCATTTATCGAATCTGACTGTAAGCACGGCTCTGCATTTCTTGTTGTGCCTGTCTAAAGAAGCCCAAAGCAAATGAGGCAATCGGTCTCTTGGGGCAATCGACAGCGTGAATTTGCGAAAACCCGAAGCGTGAGCGACGCAAAAGAGGCACCTGCACACAATAAACAACACGACGTGCTGCATCGTTCCCTGTTAGGGGTCGGAATTGAGGTCTTTGTTGATTTGTGAGCTCGATACTTGGAACTAGTGTCCTTTACTGCACTGAAAAGAATATAACGCTGTCATGAAACATATTTGAGATTCGTGAGTCGACATGCAAAAAAAACTGGAATTGTAAGACACTAGATCGTCCGGAGCAAAATTTCAAAACAAACGGGAAAGTGACTAGAAACCATAGCATAGTGATGTTTCGCACTAAACAAATTGACAAAGGTTGAGAATATTGGTGTTATTGGGAGCACATTTTAAAGGTACAATCCGGGGCGCCGATTTCTATCGCAAACTGACATTAGACACGGTAGAATTTGAATTAGCTACATCGCGAATAAGATGAAAATTTGATATTGTGGCTTCATAGCGATGTCAATTTCTAGCTCTACATGTAATCTGCATTCTCTATTAGGCTATTTTTATACAAAAATGATAGTAAATCTCAATTGAAGGAGCTACCGTGTCTAAAATCAGCTTGCAATACTCGGAGCCCCGGAGTGTACCTATAAAATATTCGCGACCAGTAAACGATCTATTGCTAGGGACAAAATATTTCGCGTAATACTAGGGCTTGAAACATATAATATGTACACGCAGTTTTGTTAGAGTGTGAGGAATTTTAGTGTAGTCTTGAATTGAAGAAAAATTGGGTAAATCTGAGTCACTGCGCCAAAAATAAAAATAATAACGACAAAAGTTTCTCGACCAGTGGTGTGGGTGCCGAACTGGAGTACGAGACGATAAATGAGAAGAACAGTGATCAGCACCGAGAATAACATTTTGTATTGATAAATATAGTTGTTTTCATATCCAAATGGTCAATAAAATCGGACGCAAACGAAAATTCCTACTATATCGTCCCGGTGAAACGTATTCATTAGTGCGCCATTTTGGAATAATTGATTTTACAGTGTCCCAATCGTGGTGTAATGGCTGAGTGTAATTTCCCATTCTTCAGACGCCACTACGCACGCACCATCTCCTCTCGAATCTTCAACGACACGCAACCTCCTCATTATCATTGATAGGGATCAGACGGAGTGGGTTCAGGTAAATAATGTTTTTATTTATCAAATACAAAGTGCTGACAATGAATCGCTAATCCTTAGAGCTGAGCAGATCATAGGAGGCATGAAACGTAACTGATAATGCTTACCATATAATGGGCGTATAATGTTTAGTTGCCTGTGTCTGAATCTCATTCGTTTTTTGTTCAGATGCTACTCGAACGCGTTCGAACGTCCACCAACACGGTCCTCTCCTCGCCCATCGTCCGCAAAGTTGCACCCTTCCTGCTCATCTCTGTACTTGGGGTGAGTTCAAAGATCAAAGATCAAAGACCAAACTGCAGGCGCATCTCTTCCTCGTGGCCACGGCGTTCTTCTGCTTCGAGCACGCGTATCACGACAACAACGTGCGTCGCTGGCACATGAACCTGGCCGTGAACAGGTGGGATAAAACTACAGAGTATGAAGATCAAAATACTGCTTGTTTACCCGTATATTAAGAAATCGCTCGTATTCGAGATACAGCGCCTTAAGAGTGCCCCCAGCCCCCAGGCTACTCTTTTTAGCGGCGATAAACAGAGTCGCCTGAGGGCTGGGGGCACCTTCGATGCGCTGTATCTCGAATACAAGCGATTTCTGACTATACGTGTAAACAAGTTTTCTGCTCAGAATTTTGCGCTCTTCCATCTGAGACCAACTTCAAAAAGCGTGGCATGGTCCCTTTAAATGTGAAATATATAGAGAAGAGCAACAGTACAGCATGAGACCCGCTTGAACTGTAATAATGCTGCATAATGTTGACATTAGGTTTTTTTTAGAGATTTTCACGTTTTTGTGGAATACTGTAAGCTGCAGTTAGGATTATGGTAGCTCATTGTCAGATACTGTAGTGAACTTGTCTCGCCGAGATGAGTCGGCTGGTAGAGGTGTTTGATGATCTAGCAACGACGTTGAAAGGGAGTTCTAATTCTCCGAACACTATTCCTCTTGAGCGTCACGGACATCCAGATAAACAGATAGAAACTGCGGATTTCTAGAAATGAGACAACTTTCTTCTGAACCCTTTTAACTGTGAAATATATAGACAAGAGCAACAGTACAGCTTGGATGCTTAATAAATAAGTGGGAATTCGAATTTGTATTCAATCGGGAAGTGCTCATTATGCTAATTATTCTGCTCACAGAGGAGGTGAAGCACAGTCAGTTATAAATATAGACAATAGCAGCACACTTGGGATCAGGGAATTACTTATGGACCGTTTTTTGCCTGTGCACACCGGTGAATCATTCGCTCTCGCTCGTAACAGATGAGCGGTCGAATGAGAGCACAGACAAAAGTCTGTGCCGCTCTTGTCTGTGGTGAGAGATCCCAATTGAGTTGAGCACCTGTCGTCGCGTGTTTCTCTTCGAACAATCAGTCTGACGCGAACAATAGAAGTAGTGAGCGAGGGGAGCAGAGAAGAACCTAAGAAATCGGGCGAAAATGGCCATCTAGAACATTGGTACACATAACGAATACATTTTATAGTTAGTGTAATAAGCCCGAGATAATGCGAGCAAGATCTCAAACGAAGCAAATTTTCGACTTTATCTTTTTCGTGAAACGTATCCCAACTGCTGCATCACGTTTCTTCTTTCGCCACTGATAATTTGTAGAATCACAATAAAACTGATAGGAACAATGAGTGAAAAAATAAGAATGGGACGGAGCCTCAGTGAACGTAAACCTCGATAAGAGCAACATGTGAGATTAGGGCAGTATGTACTGCTTCGCGAAAAGGCAATGAATAAGCGCGAGTAATTTTTTTTAAATTATGACCAAAAAGAAAGAGTTACGTTTCACGGTTTAAATGTAGATGACCATTGACATCCATTTCAATGCCATTTCGTCATCGTGTCTAAAAGATGAATTAAAAATGCATTGGTCTCTCAAAAATCTATTCTTTCTTTTTTTCCTATGAAAACAACTCTTGTTGTGATTCACTATTAGATTCAACGGAAGCTCTAATGATCTCTTTACCTCTATTCATAAGCATTTAGAATTTCGTTCTCTTCGGCATTCCTCTCTTCTTCTCCACTATATTCCTCGTCATGCACTGTCTCGTGGTGCCTTGTTGGACTGTGAGTCTCACCACGACTTTGGGATACGGTAGCCATAAATCGATCGATCGATCGAGTAAATGGAAGCCCCCCCCCCCTAGATGGACTGTTACACTAAATCGATTGATGATTCACGCAGATCGAAATTGAGCACAATGAACTCCTTCAATTCTTTGTGCATAACTTTCACTGAAGTTAGATAGCAACAAGAAGGAGATAAATGACAATAGGCGCTGTAAACCTGCTGTTAAAAATAGAAAAAAATGAATCATTAACAAAATCATGTATCCGTAATACAGAAGTCGAGTCATATCAGTAATATACCGTATGCCATCAATCGATACTTTCAGTCCCTCTTCTCATCACCGCGCAAACGCGCACTCGCCATCAACCTCTCCATCCTACTGCTTCTCGGATGTATTGCTCTACTGGCGCGGTTCCTATACGTTAGCGAATGAATAATAAACTGTCGATCGATATTTCACAAAAAATCCTGAACAAATTGCTTTACAGACTGCGCCCACCATGACATCTGGACTTCTGTCAACGTTGCTATTTTCGCCTCGCTAACCATTCAAGTGAATTTCTGCCTGACAATAACACCCACAGTATTCAATCAATAACTAAAGATCTCACATTCCTACAACATACAGTACCCCAATCAATAATTCGATCCCTGATTCTCCCAGTTCAGTAGCATTGAGTAAATATTGACAGTTTAACAACTATGAAAGGGGCAACAGTCCTACTCCTCGCTCTTACCGTATCCCCGATCGATAATCCCTGATCCCTGATTCAGGTCAACAAGTACTCCACCACTCTGTTTTTCTCTCCTCCTGATGGTTACGGTATCCGCCGGTCTCCTTATGCACCTGGTAGTGCTCATCCGAGAAGCGTGCAGATGTAAGCTACAGTAATTCTAACTAATAAAGAAATCAATAAGTTTGAGTAATGCCTCTCTAATCCGTATTAATAACTGACATTTCCCGGACTATCCAATCGATTGCAATATTACGGCTACAGTAAATCAAGAGATAAACCCTGATTCAGGGTCGAGGCACGAGAGACGCGAGGCTGAAGCAGAAGGTGGTGAACAACCCAAGTTCATTGTTGTAATCGACGAGACAGGACAGAACCATCTCATCAAGCCATCGAGAGAGATTGGATGGCGAGAGATATCCGATCGATAATATCCATATACACCCTCTCTAGACCTAGTTAGAACTAACAATCGATTTCCACAACTTCCAGTCGGGATCCGTTTAGTAATGTAGATAACAAGTCTTTTCTCTGGATATTCTCTTTATAGAATATGTCTTTAGGCTCGTATAACTTGCCCGTACTATTGTTGAAAACTGAATTGTTTCTTTTCCATTACTCCTGTTGACTTTCTTTGATTATCGGATTTATTAGGGGGCTTGAAACATATCTCAAATTCACTGTGACCTTGAGATTTCCACATATATTTCAGTAGATCCTAGTTCAAATGATTTTTTTAAAATTAAATTGTATTGTCGACATCAATTCATTGACATTCGACATTCAATTATCCATCGAATAACTGAACATTCTTCACGAAACGTTAGTAGAAGATTTGAATAAAAGTGAAATTATGATTATGGTTCTTTTGTTATTAATGAATGTTCCAGAAATGAATATCTTCTACTCTGGCGGACCTTGTTTCTTCAACCATGAAAGTAATCATGAAAAATATGCATGCATATTCAACTAACTTTAAAATGATGGTATTATCGTTGAAACCCTGGAAAAAGTCGAAAAAAGATTCTCTCTGGCCGGGAATTGAACCCGGGTCTCGCACGTGACAGGCGCGGATACTAACCACTATACTACCAGAGACATGATTGACCGTTGTCACAGCCCTCTCTTCTTACTGGATTTTAGCTGTGTTTCTTCGTTTTCTTCCCTTAATACGTATCATAGGTGATATAAATAGTTACTATTTAGTCGCGAGGGAGATCGAATGCTGTCTTCCTTTTCCGCTATATGTTTCTCAGAGTTCATTTAGGAGGTGCTTGCAGATTTTATACATCCTCCATATGGATCAAGAGAATTCAATTTTTGGAAGGCCGCAAGGCCAAAAGTACTGATTGAAGCGCTGCAAACGATATTTGAGAATAAGAGTTAGCGTGGAGCTGTGCACACGTTACATGTTGACGGACAGTGGATAAGGGTTACTGGAAATAAAGAAGGGTGTGTCGCACCGCGAGTGCATTCGACGTTTAGTATTCGTCGCCAAAAGCCGTCTTTAATAGCCGCGCCCAAATTTCACTCTGAAAACAAAGAGAAAGTGAGCAACGAGATAAAGAATGCTTGTTTTGGAGTTGAGGACCGCGATCGTTACTGCCTTCAACGAATAAAGTGATTTAAACTAAACGACTATTAATTATTATAATTTTACACTCTCTGATTTCTAGAAACAATCCCCAAGTCGCCAATTATCCAATTTGTTTCCCATGAGAATCTTACGGGATTTTCGCTGCGTTTCTTCGTTTTCGCCCTTAATTTCGTGGCCAAAGAACTATTTAGTCTGCGATTTCGCCCTTTCATTCGACAAAAAAGTTTGGTTAACAATGGCGAGAATTTGGCTGGCCTTAGTAATTGTTCCCAGTAGTGATTGCATTTTCTCTTGTTGATACGCACTTGCGTTGGCTAACTTCGTTTTCAAGTGGCTGTAACACCAAAACACTAGAAAGGAGAAATTGCGACATTGAGTAAGACAAGAACGGTTTTTGAGAACTTTGTTTAAATACTGCTCTTTGTCATGAATTTATTGTAAATTTATTTGTCTCACCCTCCTCATTCATCATTTTCAAGTCACGCAGCCTGCCTACTCGTCTTTTGCATCCTACTATATTCAGGAATATTGTATATCATAGTTGTCCGTTCACTCGGTTGTAGCGGTTGTCTTCGATGAACCAGTGAGAATCACTCATTCATGGGCAGGGCCAGAATAGTCGCACTTTCCATAATTGCGTCATCCTTCCCAATTTTTAGTTGTCCGTCGAGCAAAGATTTGAAAGGTTTTCAGTGAAAAACTGTTTTCATTTCTAGTCCCCAACTCCATTTTTTATCATGTTTGCGTCTGGTCTTTGGTCCTCTGTTGCTTCTTCAATGAAGCTTCTTCCTTTTTCGGTCAACTCGTTCGTCATGCTTGTTTATCATATGAACGACTTTCTGCGAGTAAATTTAGATGTCCATTTCCTTCATTCTTTTTGCGCACAGTCTGCCTATCGACTCATTTGGCCATTTGTACAAAATTGAATTTGCTTTTTCGTGTGGCCTCAAATGATTTTAGTCCTTTTTCCTCTGCCTCATTCTTCCTCTCAATATATTTTGCTGGTTCTGACAGAAGCGCCTTTTTGAGTACATTATTTGATGTCATCTCTTCCATTTTGCGTGTGGCCGAAATCGTTGGTCCTCTGCAGTTTTCTTCATTTTCTCTTCCTTTTTCTTCCTCTCAACCCGTTCGTCATGCTTGTTTTGATATGTCTCGAGTTGGGTGGGGTGACTCGAGCCTATAGCAAAACGACTTTTTCATTTCGCATCTGCGTCTTTCATTGCCCGGTCATCTCTATAGCGCAAATACGACCGCTCGGAATGAAATTAGACGGCTGGGACTCGTCTCGTCTCGGCTAGACGAGCCTTCGAGTCCCAGAAGTCTAATTTGATTCCAAGCGGTCGTCTTTGCGCTATAGAGACGACAGGGCAATGAAAGACGCAGATGTGAAGTGAAAAGTCATTTTGCTATAGGCTCGAGTCACCCCACCCTAGTCTCGAGTTTGACTATGCGCCACGCATATCTGCAATGATTTATTTCATTGCTATAAAGAAATTCTTCCGTTCTGTTCAGTCCGCGACTTTTCTGAAAAAATTTTTTTTCGAATTGCTGGTAAATTGGTTAATGGTAATTATAATAATAACGGTTTAGATGTCTATGTGGCGATTTTCCATGCTCATTGTCAATATCCTAGGTACCTACATATTTTTCATCATATCCCTTTAACTGCATTTATATACTTACGGTTTAGAGAGAAAATCGCGAAAAAATATCAAGGATCTAGAGGAGCTTGTCTTCATATTGGAACGTGGAGAGAAACATTAGATAATGATCTTTCTCTTTCCATTGAAGTTACATAATTTTCCGAAATGTTTCACTACATGCATTTCTCTCGGATTTTGCAAGTAATTGGCGTTAACAAGCGCAAATCTGTCAGTAAAGACAAGAGCAAAGGTCAAAATTCTCAACACTATTGTTGTGTTGCTGCAGAAATTGTGCAAATTTGTGCTGACTGGAATGTGACTATTCAGCTGATTAGGCGGCTGTTTTTGTGACGACTGTTCGCCTGATTTTCGATACGTTTCACGAAAAGCAGGACAGAAAAGTCAAAGGTCAAGATTCTAAGAGAGTGAATACGCTTTCTCTGAATGTTGGAACGTTGAGAGAGGCACAGCGCACTTAGGAATTCCTACTTAGAAGGGCTAATTGAATCGACGGATATCTCAAGACGATGGAATAGAAAGAGATTCAATCAGCTCAGTCTCTCTTCTTACTTTGCTATTGTTTTTTTATCTTTTGTTATATCTTTCGTTTGCTATTTCTGCTTCCAAAATGTAGCTTTCACTTAGGCCTAAATTTTATTTGGCAATAGGATGATATCTCAGGATAATCTTCGATTTATATTCGACTGCGTTCAGCTTACTTGGTTGTGTCTTGAATTGTTTTTTTCCAGATTATTTCTTTTTCTAAGGAATGATTTCACTTTGGCGAAGTAATTGCATGGGGAGGAAAAAGCTGGCTTGTGAGAGTGGACTAATGGAACTGAGGTTTGCATTCCACAATCATCTGTCTGCTGCCGTCGATTTTCTCTATGATAGTGGAATGAACAATTGCGTCATCTTATTGAAAATGACCAGGCGCAGAGAATATCCATTTCTCCATTACAACCGCTGTTTTTCTTTTGTTTTTACAACCGCTGTGACACTTCAACAGCCAGAAACGGTCGCTCTATCATTCTTCCATTTGTACTGCTATTCATTCCTGTGCAACCGGCAGACTATCCGAAAACATTTAGCAGAATAATCTTACTAAATCAATGTTACATAAAGCATATGAATTTTATCCTTTTCGCTATTTATCCTTATTTCGTTTTCTCTGTTCTCAAGCTGTTTGGGAAAGCGCTCCGTGCCTACCAAACTTCAATATCCTCGCCTTTCGCACTAGTAGAATAACCAACCAAGGCGCCTATCCTTCCGTGGGTCGGGGAATTGGTAGCGTTGAATCGCTGTAAGGTATCGGCCTGGAGAAACGAGTGGGGCCGCCAGGCTTAAATCTCCCAATCAAGTCTGGCCTTAGCAGATATGTGCCCGCAGGACGAATGAGCCTAGAGACACGGGTCTACCTTTACCTTTTTTTTAGAATAACATCATTTTATGAATAGATTCACCCTTATATTTGAATAATTTTTCGCACACTCGTTATTTTTGATCCGAGGAATGTGCTCCAGTATTCTCCAAAAACAAGATCCTTTATTCCGAGTTTCTATAATTGTGTTGTTCGAAAACATGGCCATTCTGAAGATTCGCTTACGATGTTTTCCCAATCCGCGGTCTTTTCCATTTCCTGGACGTACTCTGTTGTCTCTCACAAGGCAACTTCATTCCAGAGAATAGCAAGTTATGTTGTGACGCTAGCGAAATACAACTATAAATTTTGCGATAAAACGGATGGTTCGCACAGATCGAAATTGTCCTTCATCCGTTAATCCATTGCCCCTGTCTGTCCCATTTTCTGAGCCATCTCCTCTTGTAGGGGTACTTGATTATCGACAATCGTTCAAGATATTGCATCAGTTCATACCATAGTTAGCAGTTTGGCCACTTTATGGGTTAGGCTTCACACCGGATATATCTTCAATTATATATTAGGGTGTTCCATATATTTTTACGGTATTTCTAATTATTTTCGTATCTTCTTTCGCAAGCATTGGTTACATTTCAAAATTCTACATATGTTTGTACCCACTGAAGTTAATTTACCGGACATGCTAGGTTAGATCTGAGATATGGATTGGCCGAATATGGTAAATTTGAGTTGGTGTCATTTTTGAAGTGATTTTTGACAATCAATTCTCCTGGTCAGGAAAGATATCAGAATTTCTGATAATTTTAGTGGAGATAGTTGAGAACATTAGCTTTACATCTAATTTTCATTTGAGGCTTCAACTTGTTTCAAAAAAATATGAAAGGAAAAATTGCAAATTCGATAAATTCTGGATTTCTTATGTATTGCAAGTCGCAGTTTCAAGGCTGATAATCACCAGTACCTCTAACCTGCCCAAAATATGTGTACTATATAGTACTCACAAAACCAGAAATAGGCATGTTCAAAGCGCACGCGTCGTTTGATATATGGTCTAAACGCATTCAGAGGGGATATACTTCACTAAGATAATGTTGCCGGATGGACTCAACTGCTCTCTCCATTTTTCTGTAAAGAAGGCGCAAGCATACAAAGAAAGAAAAATAGCTTTAGAATCCTAACGATATACTCTTTCGTTCTAAGGCAGAAACGGAATATTTACTTCACTGGATTAGAAATGGCAACGGTTTGAATATCATCAATGAAAAAGCAAATGTGATTTCTTTCGATTTTTCCTGAGCTACTATTCAAACTACGAGGGAAGTGAAACGTGATGGGAGGTGTCCCGTCCAAAGCAGTGTATATCCATGGTGGCTGAAAGCCACCATCGCTTGAACGTGAGAAATTAGGCGAGATTTTTCCAAAAAAACCGTAAAAAATTATGGAACAACCAAATAATAGTCTTGAAACATAACCCATAAAGTAATCAAACTGCCAACCATAGTTCATACCCCTTGTCAGTTTGCAGAACAAGCTTATGTGTCGTAAACTTCTCATACAAAAAGAGTTACATTTCAGTTTGCAGACTCCTCTCTTTTTGCGTTTTCGCCTTTCGAGAAGCATCGATGTGACAGAATGTCTGCTGAAAGCCTTCACAACACGATGTTCGCCACGTTTTGATAAGGTAATTTTTTTTCTTTGCAACGCTCTCACATTGAATCTCGCGGCCATATCGTGATAACCCTGTTGTGGCACATACAATTTCTTCTTGTAGTGAGACTGAAAAATGAGTATTTTTTCTAATACAGTTACCGGAAAAAGTCTTTGCCCACTTTTTCATTTGGCCATAACTTGGTTAAAAGTTAACGAATCTCCATGATCTTTTTTTTAAATGATCCTTACGTAGAGCTCTATCATATCTGAAAATGACGTGGATCGGTCTTACATGGGGGCCGAAATACATGGGGTCCTAAATACATGGGTACCGAAAGTTTTGCCGATTTGTCGTTAGGCAAGTACACGTACCAAAAAAATAATGTAGATACTACCCACCCAGGAGAACTTATAACAGTTTAGTATGGAATTTTAGGTCGCTTCCTCTTTGCAGGAAAAATCCGCAAATATGACTACTTTTTTGCATTTTTCACACTTTGTCGACCGCCCTGCGCAGCCGCAATAGAAAAATGACTGTCTAAGTGGCCGATAATTATGCTGGGGTAGTCAGCCAACATCCCTGAAAATTTCATCAGCCTAGCTCTTCATCTGACAAAAATTGCCTTTTTTCAGCAGGGGGCAAAGGGGCGCTTTTCAGAGGTCTGAAATTTCTACGCCGACAATAGCTGATCTACCAAAAG
>JACMIF010003109.1:0-15589 GCA_014805445.1 Diplogasteroides magnus
AGCTGCCTGAACGTTGGAGGAAGGTAGTCAATGCAAATGGAGAGTACTTCCATTGATAACAGTTGCTTGTTGAATAAATATGATTTTTGCCGCCGCCATGTCACACTACTTTCCGAACAACCTAATACTACACTATGAGCAATTGACAGCTCAGGAGAACACCAATCTGTGGAATGCAGCCATTGCGAATACTGGCCACGACTGGTTCGATTCGTCTCATGGCAAATTCTGGATCGGTTTATCATGCAATGGATCTCATCAATACTCGTGGATGGACGACTCCCCTGTGGACTATCTCAATTTCTTTAAAGGTTCGCGATACTTATCGATTGCATTGCCCTTGTGGCTGGAGAGCTGCAGCTGTATTAAAAAGTTTAAAGTCGAGATTTCATCATTGCGTGAGCTCTCACACTGGGAAAATCATTGTTTGCATAACATCTATGTAGTTCAAACCGTCGAACGATGAAGAAAACTCGAGTTTAAACTTGTATATTACTGCGGTGACCCTTTTCGATGACTTGTTCTTTTGGACTGGCACAAAAACGTCATTATGGAAGTTTTGAGGCTACGATGCTTCTACCTGCAATTCGTCTAACCAGTACAAGATGCTCGAGAACGTTATCAACAACATTTGGTTTTGGCAGGACCCGCTGAAGGGTGTCTCGACGATTGTGTGCACCGTCCATGGTGAGCATATTATTGTGGAAAACCAACTTGATATTCCGAGTACACACACTCCATCTGGCTGATGACTGTGCACTCTCAAATTTGCGTGCTATTTCGTAGTTTCGCTGACCATAAGCCATGATTTTGAATAGGTTTCAAGCGCAACTTATAGAGGCTGACTTTCAACTTCGTTTACCCCAATAATAATGTGTGAACGAATAGTGCATATTATCAACCTGCGTCTTAACGAGGAAACACGATATTGCAGCATGAATTTAGCACAGACCGTTGTAGCCAAAATATCATTCTCTAGCGTTTCACTAGTGCTAAGGGAGTATAAGCGAGACGATATACTGTGTTTGTCCAGGTCTGTAGTTATTCATGTGCTGCAATTAATTGATTCAGATTAGTCTACTGCACCCTCTAGGGGTTCTAAAACGGTAAATTTGTCGTCATTTTTTACGGGGCGCTGCTACATATCAGAAAATGAGCCAATCGCGCTCCGGAGAAAAATGACGACAAATTTACCGTTTCAGAATCCCTGGCACCCTCGACAACTCTCACACCGCCTACATCTTTAGTATGGGTTCAAAAACGGTAAATTTGTGGTCATTCTCCTCCTGAGCGCGGTGGTCTCACTCCATGTTAGACGAACGCGCGGCGGAGAAGAATGACGACAGTAATTCCAGCATCATCAACTCCATCATCCACAGTATCATCGGCCCCCTCAATCACATCCTCTACAGGTCAAATTCATAACGATAGCCAAAATACTTATTTTGATCAGTCAATCCAACATCGCCTTCATCCAATGACTACTGCAACTGCAAGGCAAGAAGCATCTGGCTTGAAATCGTCGCGCTCATCGATGTCAGCCTTTCGATGGGAGACGAAGGGGACCGCTACGTGAGTTGATAGTGTTTACATTTTTTCATGGATGAGTTAATGAAGCCGTTAAAACTAGTTTCAAAGGAAAGTATAGGGGTTCCCGCAACGAATATACGAAGTACGGTAATTTCATGACTCGCGTCTATGCTGATCTTCCCCTCTCTCGTTGTGTCATATATTGATCTCCTCATTACTTGCAGGGAATGGCTGCTATCCAGTCTGCACTGGCTCAGCTCAACTTGACTCCGGACAAATCTGGTCGTTTCTATAGCAGAGCTGCGATTGCAGCGTATGGGAAAGATAGCAAGGTTGAATTTCCGCGGGACGGTTGTATCCAAGTTCGAATGACAACAGAATGGGGTGTAAAACAAAAGCGCGAACGAAAAAAAGTTTAGGATTATCCGTAAACCATTTCGCGGTTCGCGCCTTTGCACTTCGCTTTTGTTATACATCATCCGAATGGATTTGAGAAAAGAGACGCGTATTTTTACTACCGATTTGGATACCCTAGCAATTCGTGACGATTTCACGGTTCAGGTTATTGGTGCGTAATCTTTAATCTACGCTTTACATTAAAAATGCCGATTGATACTTGATACTGTATACTTTCAGATCATCGCTGGCTTTAGTGATCTGCAGTCAACGGATGATCTCTTCAAGTATACGATCAACAATTATGAGACTCATGACAAAGACGTCAATTTCACAAAGTCTGATATTTTCGCACAAATATGTTTTTGTAGAGCAATTGACCTCGCGATGGATATTTTTTCCAACAACGCCGACCCTCTGAGAGCCAATGCGAAACAAGTTATCGTCGTCGTTGCCAGTGCCTTGAGGTAGGATTTTGCTGGTTTTTGAACGGATTTACCATTGCATTATCATTGTCAGAGGGGTGATTTGCTCATCTTTCAGCAATATGGACACACAGGTAGCAGACCAGTTCAAGAAGCAAGGCGGCACGATTGTAGTGCTTGGTGAGTATTAGGGTTTCTTATTCGGAAGTAGAGTGCATTCGTCTGTTGTCTGATTGACGAGGAGCGGTTGTCTATTGCACGAATGAGACAACAGCTCCTCGGGAAACAGACAACAGACGAATGCACTCTACTCTCGATTTAGAAACCCTAGTGAGTATACTCAAAGTTGGAATTTTCAAGATGAGCAGAAAACACCCTAGGATGCATAGATGAATGAAAGACGCCATGGAGATTTGCTCCAAATTGACGAAATTGAGTAATGCTGCTTTTGTCCATTACACCATTATGACCCAAATATCCACGTCGCTCCTATCTTTCACCCGCATTGATGCAATATTCTGGTTCAGACTACGTCCAAGACGGCGATCGACCATCTCAGGGATTTGAACAGCTCGCTTCACCGGGCTATTATCTCATCAACAACAGCACCGTGAAAGTCGACTACACGGACTTTGTAAAGGCGTTCTGTGACAGTATGCTGTTTTTGCATTCAATATTTATTTTGGACCAAATAGTTTCTTAGCTCACAGTTTGCTATCCGGTGATTTATAAATGGCAATCTTTCGCCTCAAGTATTAGGTTGGCTGATAAGTAACTAGCCATTTTTTTGAAGAAAGCTCCTAGAATCCATTGAAGGACTCTTGTTCTGAACTTTATGGTGGTTGGTGGGGAGGGCGTGAACAACCTATGTAACCAGCAATGCTTGATCCCTAAGCTATATAAAAAGAATGCTGGCTCAAAAGTGTAAACTTCTGCAACAGTCATTGTGTAGATTGGATTATTGCATTTTTCCTGCAATGTCCGACAAGGGCTATGAACCAACTATGAGTGGATATGATCGATAATAGTTGCGCGCATGACATCGATTTTTGGTTTCTTATCTACTCTCTCTGCTAGCAAGATATTTCGCACCAAATGAATATTTCAAAAGTCGCACCCGGCGTCTTCGAAGAAACGCCACTCATCAATACAAAAAGATGCAGTCGTTTCAAAGTACTCAAAATTACTGTTGAGTAGGATAGTTTTAAAAACAGATTGAGAATTCTTAATTGGTAACTTGAGCCAGAAAGGAAAAATCATTGATTGATGTATTGCATTCTTGCGCACTGCGTAGTCGCCATGAATTTTGACATTTTAGGAAAAGTCCTGGCTTTCTCTTCTAAGCACGATTACCAACCAAACTATGTATTGATAATTACAAGTAGGCACGACGCTGTACATTTGCTATTTAGTCATGGCGAGCCCATTCAAACAAAGAGCAGCATATATTATTCAGTATATGCAGTCCGAAGTGAAAAAAATCGATATATTTCAAATAATCATGTGAATTTCTTGGGCATTTTCAATTTAGTCGGAACAGTGCATTAACGTCCCTTAGTAGTGGGCACATGAATACAGAAATCAGCAAAAAATAGGCTTCCGTAGCCATTTATATTTTCAACTTTCGAATTCCCATGAAATCGCAAATTCATACATTTTACCAAATTGCCAACAAAAACAAACAAAAACAAGTAGGGCAGGACGCAATCGCGGTTTCTGTACTTTATCGTGCGTGCAGTACAGATATCACCAGTTACAAACCCAATTTTGATATGGACCACAAACTCGACGCTAAGCGAGAAGAACTCGATTTTTGATCCGGTACCACTTTGCCATATGTCAACTTTTGCACCTTGCAGTTTGAAGGACGCTTGCGCAGCGACGGCCATATCGTACATTCATACTGACAATGAGTGGCCTACCACTATGCAGTATAACTCCAATGCCCATTCTTATGAAAGAACTTTTGGGATGCGTTTCAAAAATGGCTAGTTACTTATCAGCCAACCTAATACAGTAAACTGGCAGGTGGCAGATCCACCCAAAACCAGGGGGGCGGTTCAGAAATTCTGGTAGCGGTTAACCGCGAAAGGTTGCGGCCTAGTCTGTAAAATGGAAATGCTAGTCTAAGGTTCCACTACAGCTGGCCTCAACAGCTGATGGCCGAGGTTAACACCTCGAATGCCTAATATTATTCATATAAACTGGACTGATATTCCGAGTACGAACACTACCCCTGATTTCGTGACTGTAAGAGGATTGCTCTCTCATATTTACATGTTATTTCGTCACATTTATCGTCTCTAGACGTGATTCGTCCTATGTTTCAGGAGCGCTACATAAATAACGCATTTCACTTCAGATTACATGAATAATAACTTAATTTTTTTTTACAGTAAACTGCTTCTGCTTCGGGCCGAGATTGCATCCGTATTCAATCTCCACAAACCAACGAAATGTTCCTGACGGTAGGTCATTATACTTGGGCCAATGACGATTCATTGGCAGACAAAACAGTGTGTATGGGAATATTTCAGCGCAATGGCGGGCAGTTTAAAATGTTTCCTTGCAGGTGGCTGCTACGATCTGTCAGATCTGAAGGCAATTCAACCGGCAGCAGATAATGCATGCAAGGGACCCGACAGTTACCTTGTAACCATCCACGACGCAGATAAACAATTCTTCACCATGAGATGTGAGTCGAACATTATTTTTGTTTGACTCAACATGATGAAAATTTGTATAAGTTTATGAAAAAATTCAAAATTATTTTTCCGTATTTTTTAAATTAATAAACGAGCGATGATCGTCTTTTTGGCGAGCGATCCTTGAAATTTTGTTTTTATTTCAAGTGTGAGTGGTAGGTCTAGTAAGGATAATTTCAATACGACGCATATTTAGTGTACCCTTCGAAGACAGTACTGGATCGGGCTGCGACGCTACAACGGAGTGTGGAAATGGGACGACAATGTGAATTGAGCATATAACATTTTCGTTTCTAAGATACTCTTCAGTCCACTGAACTATTCACAAATATGTGAGATGCTTCGCGCCGGAAAAAAACCGGTATCGTAGGCAAGATAAGAGTGATTCACAACGCCGCAAAACCACGGAAAACCGAGAAAAACATTTTCTCACGCGTCGAGAAGCAACTGACAGACTCACAGTGTTTAAACATATCGTGTATGCAGTAGGGTCTTAATTTCGCTCAAAAATGCAAGACTATTATAATAATGACATAATGTTTAGGTATCAGGCGGACTGCTACACAAACAGTATGCTCTACATCTGTCAGTCGCGCCCGTGCGACTCCAGTTTCTACTGGTTCTGATTCTGGGACACATTAAAATATATCGCTATTTATAATAAAGGAAAACGTTCATAGTTATTGAATAATGAATTCGCTCAAACATCGCTGATAAGAGGTCGCAATTGTTTATCAAGGGGCAGGATCTGTAGGTAATTATTATTCTCACTGCGCAGAGATGACCGCTAGGAATGAAATTTGACGGATTGGATGTCAAAGGCTGTCGATATTTACCTGAATGCGCCAAATCGACAAAAATATCGTCACACTTCTGCATGGCACCACCGTCCAACACACTGCGATGTTTTCATCTCCACAATTTTAAACGTCATACGATTTCTCTCAATGGAGTAGTCTCTTCTCATGCAATTCGTCAAAAATGAGTGGTTGAATGGGCGCCACGTCGTGGAGCTAGTCTCTTCTCATGCAATTCGTCAAAAATGAGTGGTTGAATGGGCGCCACGTCGTGGAGCTAGTCTCTTCTCATGCAATTCGTCAAAAATGAGTGGTTGAATGGGCGCCACGTCGTGGAGCTAGTCTCTTCTCATGCAATTCGTCAAAAATGAGTGGTTGAATGGGCGCCACGTCGTGGAGAAGACAACTGAGCAGAGAATCCACGCTGACCACTCCCAACCGCAACCGCAACGCGACTATTAACGCGCCGCGCTCGATAATCTTGTGCAGTTATCCTCATACCTTTGACGGCCCAGATGCCCTTTTCACCATCATGGCTCCGTACTTTTAATCGTTGTCTTACCAGCTTGTGTCGAGACAACGATTAATTCTATAAAATGAGCATTTATCCGTTACAGATGCACGAAGAGTTATCAAAGCAGATAGACTATTATAATGGGAAAATGGGTAGAACTGTCCACAGTAGGCGTAGATATAATTGCGTTCCCTCCATCCAGATGCACAGAATCATTATCCTTTATTCATTGCATTTTGCATCTTTAGATATGAATTGTGTGTTTAGCAAAGTCTTGGAACAATATCCTTCAAAATATAGTCTAGCACACTCGAAATTAGAGCAATATATGAACAGTTTACTCTGGAATGGTAACGAAATCAGAAACAGTAGAAGGTCGAGTCGCACGGTCGACTGGCAGATGTAGTTGTAGGCTTGGGTAAAACAGTTCGCTGGGGACCTATTATAAAATATATATTCTTGTAGCGTTTCAACTCTGATACTGATTTTTCATTTCATGCGTGAGCGGGAGAATTTTAGACGTATAAATGACGTCACATATATATAATTCAATGGCTAATTCAGCAGTAGTGTTCATATTTCCCTTGATCAATTAAAAATTACTCATAAAAAAATTTTCTGCCATGATGAAACATATGCATTAATAATCGTCTATCGCATTGATCACGATAGTTTACCGATCGAAAAAATCTCATTCGATAAACAAATTACTGTTATATTATAGATTCACGTGACTAACCAATCCGATTGAAATCTATTTCCCTGATTCTGCTGTGGTATTCACAGCAGAATCAGGGAAATAGATCGCCAGGCGCATTCGTATCACCGAAGTTTGAGTATGGCTGGGTAGACTGAATACACTCGATTAGATTGGCTTTTTATGAGCACAATAATGAGAATTCACATTATCGTCCCATGCCCAGACTCCATTGTTGCGTCTCAACCCGATCCAGTACGGAGTCTTGGGGGGAAACACTGCAATGAGGCATCGTGGCCAGTTTACAGTCAATTTTTCAACAGATTCGGCAGGGATATTATTATTAGTATTACATATTTGACATAACCGGGAAAGGTTATCCATACAGCGCAGCCACCTCACGTGGAAATCTTCGTTCCAACTCGACAGAAGTATTTTTATCTAACGTTAAGAGGTTGGCGTCGCTATCGTTAGTCTCGTAATCAACAATAAAGTATTTGTAGATATCTACCGCAGACTGCAGATCATAGAATCCAGCCATAATCAGAAATAAATAATTCATCCATTATACTGTCCTTAATATTATGGTGTCCCATTGAAAACGATAATTTTTTCATACTTTGGAAAACAATTCTGCATTCATTAGCGATCGTCGTGCTCGCACAAATTCATGAATGTTTTGCAACCGTGGCGCAATGTTCTTCAATCTGCTACGCCCACCTCCCACGCCTGCAACCTGCGGCTGAAATAGGCCCATCTAACTAAACCCTGCGAAGTCACCTATCACGATCTTCCCATTCATCAATTCGGCACTTTAGGAAAACTGAAGTCCATGCCAACGTAGTACAGGCAGTAGGTCCCGATGCCTGCTGTCATACCACGGCCCTTCCATAGTACAACCGCATCAATGAAGGAGACTACAGCCTGAAAAACAGGAAAAGTGGCGGGCGAAGTTTCGAGGAAGAAAATATCGTTCTCGCTGCATTGACGTGGTATCTAGGCAGGAGTGTCGGCATTCTCGCGATCGCAGTCAACACTCTCAAGACCACCATCCACCGACACTCGATGAAGAGTGCACGAAAATCTACGACATGGTGCATAAAACAGAGCCTTTAGGGTGCTGAAAAAAGGGCTCGAGGGGTCACGTGCTAGAGCAACCTCTCCCATTCCCCAACCCAAGCGGGTTTCCATCAAGTTGTGGCACAGAACGAATAAGCGACTCCTTTACAATAATCCACCGGACCAGCACCTGGCGAGCTAAATGTTTAACGATACAACATGTCGACGAGGCTTCCTTGGGAAGAAAATCTTCATCCATTTATGGTTATCTTGCCTTGAATTCTTCTACTGTCGTCTACTTTTAAAGGGGTAAGTATGATGATGGAGGTGTTCATCAAGAAAGTAGAGAAAATGAACCGAAAGCTTCGCTCCCAAATTCCCCAGGCACGGAAAGATAAAAATCCTCTCTAACAGTGCCAAGCAAAATTGAGACATATAGACCCGGTCAAGCTGCATGTTCTGATAATAGACATGGCCTATCTTCCCACATACTCTCCTGACACCAACTCATGTGACTGTCACTTGTTCTGATCCATGGCCTCTTTCTCCAAGACAAGATAATTCACAAAGCTGAAAGGAATGAAGAATTCACTCGCTCGATGTATTTAGTCCCATTTCCCCGGCTTCTGGAGATTTGGAATCAAGGGTCCCGCGGAAAAGTGGAGCAGGGTCGTGGCTGTTAAGAAAAAGTGTCCGCTAATCGAAAGGATAGTTACGAACGTTATTAATATTAATCGATAAAATACGAAAAAATTATCGTTTTCAATGGGACACCCTAATAATTGCAATCTCATAACGCCTAATAGCGTCTATTAATAATTTGACAGCAATGTTTCGACGCGTGAAACCGTAAATAATTACCACGGTTTCTAAATCAGTAGTAAAGTGTTTTTTCATCGTCTAATCTACTCGTAGTGATTTTTTTCCGAAAGAATAGAACCGCCCCGAGGCCATCCTACCTTGTTTTCGTTCGCATACGCGACAATGGCAGCTCTACTATAGAAGCGACCTGATGTATCCGGAGTCAAGTTGAGTTGGGCAAGTGCAGACTGGATAGTAGCCATTCCCTAAATGTAAACTTCATGACGTAAAATGCCAATTGGCGAGGGCTAGTTTTCCGGTTTAATTCCACGCCACACACGGTCAGGCCGCCGGTCTGATATTATTCATGTAAATAACTACGAACGGGCTGACACGATTTGCGCGCAAACACGTGCGCAAGTGTAGTCATCCCCTACGAACTCGACTCTGCACTCTCTAATTTGCATGCTGTTTCGTCGCTTCTCTGACTAATAGTCGAGAATTGAATTGGTTCCAAAGAATGTCAACTCACGAAATGGTCTCCTTCATGTCCCATGGAACTGCTCACGTCGATAAGAATGACAATGTCGAGCCATAGCCGTATTGATATGGATCTGACCTGTGGAGGGTGCCGTAGCCAGATCTGAAACAAAGGCTGTAGGAGAAATAAATATCTACAGACACGCATATCAGGATATAGAAAAAGCTTCATTTTGAATAAAAAGACTGGTTAATTTCATATCCCCTGGGTTCATTTTCATTTATTTGAAAATTTGTGTCTTCCTCGTAATTTGAGTAGCATGGGCTTACTTTAGGGACACTATTAACCACAAAACCCATGTATTTTGAACTTTATTATATAGGCAAAAGTTTCAAAGATTGCACTTTTTCATATAAGAATTCTAACAGCCAACTTAATGAGTAGTATGGTTGGCAGTTTGACTACTTTATGAGTTATCTTCCACAGATGGTGAATCTTCACACATATAGTATCCTTGAAACATAACACATAAAGTAGTCAACATGTCAACTATAATGGGAAGAGAGGTTGGAATTCCCAATATCGGCATTGTACCATGTACTGTACTCACCGCGGAAGGTGCACACGATCGTGGAGACAGCCTTAACCGACACGTCCTCCCAATACCACGTGTTGTCGTAGTCGTTGTGAAGCATCGTGTACTGGATGGCTGTACTACAGGTGGACGCATCATCTCCTATAAGTTTCATAATGAGGTTTTGTGTAAGCCCAAAATAATGGATCTTCACAAGCATCCGCAGCAGGAATCTGCCCGTAGAAGCCCGAGTTTTCATCTTAGCGTGACCGTTTGAACAAAATATTGTGCAAGTAATGATGTTCCTTCCCAGTGCAAAAGGTTATATTTTGATGAACACTTACAATTTCAGTTTTTAAAACGTGTGGATTTATACTGCTCCATAACTATCACTAACTCTTATAAAAGGTGAGATAGTCCAAAGGGGAGTCGTACATCCAAGAGTAATCACGCGATCCACTGCATGACAAACCGATCTAGAATATCCCATAAGTCGCATAGAACCAGTTTAGGGCAGTACTCGCAATGGCTGCGTTCCATAGCTTGGTGTTTTCCTGAACAGACAATTGTTAGCATTGCAATTGTTGACGAATATTTGATAAATATTAGCTGACCGTATGCGGAATTTAATTTCTCGTTACCACTGCGCACAATGATGAGCATATTCACAAACTTTATACAGCACTACAAACCTCTTTACTGTGAATGGACGGCAAAGTTCCACCGAGACTCCGGCAAGTACTTGAGGCGGTTGTATAGTTGAAGACGTATCCGGCATTCGTAGTCTCCGTGTATCCACAAATGTCATCATACCAGGGCTGGAACTTCTCGGGGCACGCCGAATGAACTAAAAGTTGTAATATAGAATTCAAAAACAATTTAGCGTTACCTGATCTCAGCAGCAGGGTGAATGCCACAGTAAATATTTGTGCAGCAGTCATTCAAACCTTTTGCGAAACACAATTGATAGGTGGCGATCCCACTCTCTCGTTAATGGCGTCGCTTTTATGGAGCGCCTATCAGCTGGCGCTTGTTAAATCACAATATTGGCCTGCCCGATCTTTAAGCAGCCTCGTTTAAACTACAGGTACGTTTAACGTAGTTGTAGTCTCATGTTCACAAGAAACAACAGATATTCAATAGATAACAGATTGTTGTGAAGTTTCTTCAGTTTCGGATTCCACTAAGACGTAAACTTGCAAAAAAAAGCAAAGCAATATAAATATTAGGTTGGCACGAAAGTTCGTGGGGGATCGTTTAAACCAAGGTTCCCCCACCGGAACGGCAATTATTTTTCTTTGTGTGGACGCTCAACTTGTCAACAGAGAAAATAACTGAAATAGCGCTGCATAAGACAGACTCAGAGGCTTTCAACCGAAATAACGTATCCAGCATTCGTAGTCTCCGTGTATCCACAAACGTCATCGTACCAGGGCTTGAAGTTCTTGGGACACGCCGAATATGCTAGAAGTTGTAATCTAGATTTCAAAAACAGTTAAACGTTTCCTGATCCCAGCAGCAGGGTGAATACAACTGCAATTAATTGTGCAGCAATCATTCAACCTTTTCCCGAAACACAAATGATACGTGGAGATCCCATTCGCTTGTTAATGGCGTTTCGGGAGCGCTTATCAGCTTACGCTTGTCCATCGTTTGCCTCTTGAAGGCCGACAGAAAGTCATTGTTTCACCTGTGAGTAGCACAGATAACGTGCAGTTATTATTGTCGAAGCGATTCTGGAGCACGACCATGGATCTTGAGATGAGGGTTTTAATCTCATATAGTGAAGAAAAACAGATATCTCTACCTTCTGTCAGTTTTATTTTTGAGGGCGCCGAAAGACAAACACAGATAAGAAGGGAGTGGCACGAGTGCAAGACCATGTCACGAACATTTGCATCACACGACAATTTACCATGAATACAATCTCCGGATTATAAGTAAATTCCACGGACAGCTTGCGAGCGATACGTTTTGGCAAAACGTTTTTTTCCTTAAATCCCTCGGAAAGGCGAAGACATGGGGAGGATTAGTTCATGAATTGAGCGACCGCCGGTGGAAGACCCAATAAGACCAAGTGAATACGGGCTGTATCGTTACTTGGCTCAGTCAAGAGCAGTAGTCCAAACTGTACTCAATCTTATTTTTCTCCATGCAGCTTCCCCTTTCTGGAAGGAAGAATTCACCGACACTTACGGTGCATGCTGACAATCAATAATCTCAATGCTTGACAAATTGTGTTGTTGAGAAATAGTACACATTTTGTTTATAAAATTAGAAATGCATTATTTTCAATAAGTAAAATGAACTACATAAATCGCAAATAACAAATAATCGTAGATTTCTAATCTTCATCAGACGATAGTCCTTCTGCTATTGACCAATCGAATGCAAGGGGCAATCGACGCTGGGAACCGGCCGGTATAGTCTTCATTGGAAGAAGCAGAGGGAACTGATGAAGCGGACTGCAAATGATAAAGGATCATCGATGACTCATCATTAGGGTGGACAAAGCAATATGTTATTGATAGCCGTTCATTTCTAACCGTCTATCTTCATTCCTAGCGATCGTCGCTCACTTCTCAGAGACAAATTATTCAAAATGGGGTGCAATAATCATGGATCTGACAAATTTGAACAATCGTGCCGGAGCACCTACGTAGGGGGAGGGGGACAGATTCCGCTATGAGAAGGGCATGACCCCAAAATGGGTCAGTCCATGCCCCTTGGTTATGCCATTCGTCGCTGTCAAGGTATGATTGTTTAGGGATAGACATTTATGGCCCCTCATGTCAGGTGTCAATTTGCTGGACTTTGTCAGGAAGAAGAAAGAAGTGCAACGAACAAACAAGCAAAATTGTAATGGGTATTCCTTTGAGTTGAAACAGACAAAAGTACCTGTTGTGGCTTCCAAACTACATCGCTGACGATGGGATTGAATTGAAGCTTGAAATTCCGGTGCATCCTTCCTCGTTCTGAAAGAAGCATCATGCCAATCCTGCCATTTCCACCTCAAGTTTTATGATTAGGGCTGAAATATTTTATTCTTCGAAGTTCTTTTATATCAAGGAACTGTTTTCCCCAACCATTCGAGTTTCCTTCCGTGGAAGAGTTGGCCATAGTCGTATTGCTGCTGCTGTAGCTTGTCGCAGCTGAGTCGCTTCTTGTGGTAACAGTAGTCGAAAGACTCTCTATCCGCCGACGGAGAGAGCTCTGAAAGAATTTATGATATCATTGCATTGAAGCAACTGCACAGGTTTTCGCGATTATTTCACAAACGTAAACTGTCGACATTAATGCAGTTATCACCCTTAGAGTTCCATTTCTTGAAGAAACCGCAGAGTTCGAGAGAGATGATTCGGGCGTGGGAGGAAGATCATATGTAGTCGCGGAATTCGAACCCTGCCAAATATTTGAGTGAACACGAAAATAGAATTATATCGACGTTGACACACGACATCGGGACATTCATGCGGGGAGTCCCTGCGAGTCTTGCATCTCTCCTAGCGGGGACTGTCGGAGCCGCACATTTGATTTTTCCCGAATGCAGAAAATTTTCAGAACCGATATTTTAGTAATGTATGCAAGGCTAGAATACGTATCGTAGCGCAAATGAACCGTGCTTGCGCATACTTTCCTTTTCGAGAAAAACGGATTTGAATTATCTTTCTCGAAATTGACACGAAGGAGAAGTGCCATTATTTTGCGCTTCGATGAGTATTAATTTCGTATTCAAGTCCTTCATACGTCACAGAAAAAGCAACCCAGTGTGCTTCTTTTGTAAAAAGGAAAAATTTCAAATGTGGCATGCCGCGCGACGGCAACAATCCCGCGCGAATGTTCCGATGTCCTTTCTCCATTGCGATAGTTGTAAGTCGAAATAGAAATCAAAAATTGATATCATTACCAGCGGAGTAGTCGCGAATACCGCTGTCGTTCCTTCTCCTTCATCCTTGTCTTTAGGAAGCTCAATCTGCCCTGAGATAGGCGAAACATATTTGGACGCTATTTGATCTAATATGATATGCTATAATAGGATGGACCTAGCATTTCGCTTACTGTCCATATCCGCTACAACTATCGGTGATAGTGATCTCGCCGCCGTCAGGTTGCACTGGTCTTCCTTCTCTTCTTTCTTGAAGAATTGGAGGATCCTGTTAACGCTTTCGATATTTAATGGTGTGCATACCGTAAACCTTTTTCTAAATTCTCATGCTCTCTTGTGCTTCACTCTAACAAAAAATTGCGAAAAATCACGTCTGATATTTTTCTTATTATATTATACATTTATAAAAATTTGGCCCAAAACTATCAATGGAATATTTGAGAAAAATGAAATAAATAGGCTCAAAATATCATCAAAATACGCAATGCCACATACTTGCCCCTCATCGCATACAAGACGACTACTACGAATGCGGCTGCGAAGATTCCAACTACAATGATTACAGCACACCATGACATGACAGGCGCCTCGGTCTGGAATGTTCGAATAAAAATGATGGAAAATTAAGAACACGAAAATTCGATTATTCAAACCGCAATAAAATGAACTAAACAGTGCGACTTACAAGTAAACAGAAAGGGTAATTTCACTTTTCGAATACATACCCACTCTATTAATTACCTTGTCTCCCGCCGCGCAGTACATTCTGCCCACAATAGTGTCCTTGATGCACCTGAAATCTGGACCGAGAGCGCTACAATCGCTGTCACTCTGGCAATCGTTAACGACTACACATGTGAGGTGCAGCGCCTCATCAATGTGGGCCTTGCACAGCACGCACGAGAGCTGGTTCACTTCGGGCTGAAAATTACATCTTTAACAAACTCGATTTGTTAAAGCAAAATGTTTATTATATTATAATACAAATATATTCCTTTGCAACGTTAATCAATTCTGATACGAGAATCTCTGGCACGATATTTCGTTGATCAATATATTTTCGATGGAGATGTAATAAGGTATTGACATCTGTTCTTGATCACAAGCAGCTCAGCGCTGGGACGTATTATACCTGCATGTAACCTTGTTGACACTTAGGGCAGTACGTGTCAATATCGAACGTGTCCGGATGGAGTTGAGTCGTTGAGACATTTGGGCTTCTGAACAGACGTATAGAAATATTTCACACATGCATGCATGATTCCACCAACATTGTCATCCCTATTCGCAAATAATATTATAGAAAGGATTTTTGTTTATATCTTACATGTATCGATCTGCCGGGCAATACAGCTCTGAGCAGTCGGACTTGTGCTGCGCTCTAAACGATAGCTGTTTTAACAACAATAAATATTTTGATGTATACTCATCGATGCGTTTTCATGATTACAGTGATAGCATCTATCAATGCCTACATAACTCAATATTTTAAGATGAATTCACCCATATTTGTCGGTTGTCAAGCCCGTCGGGCATTCCGAGCAGAACGGTTGATTAATGTCATCCTGCAATGTTTCAAGTATTAGGTTGGTGCATAAGTAATTGGCCATTCCATTTTTTTCTGCATTTCCGCTGGCTTTCATCTGGAACCATAACCAGTGTACCCTCTAACACCTCACTGTTGAAACTACTTATGGCTGTTGTGCTGTGATCAACCCGGGAGA
>JACMIF010003110.1:0-15586 GCA_014805445.1 Diplogasteroides magnus
TCTCCCACTTCTTGCCGTCGTCCGAACCACCCGTCTTCGCTTCCATTTGAGTGGGAACGAGGCGATATCCACCTGCAAACAAAATGGCTTAGTCCTAAACAATGTTTATATTGTTTGAGATTGCTGGAATCAAATAAAAAATCTTTCTGAATGACTATACTCATCACATTACAGTTCTTGCATTGATGGAATAAATAAATAAATAGAAATGCTCGAAAATACCTGTTCAGCCTTCATTTGTTCTTCCCTCGGCCGTCGAACTGCTAGCCGATCGTGTTTATACTATAAATTAATAGTTAAATTGCAAGTGAATAAGCACAAATAGCAATATTTAGCACGCCAACAAGTAAACTTTTTATGTCTGAGTGAGTTCGATTCGAAATTCGCTCAAAACGCACTACTGATATTCAATATCCTGCACTATAGTGTTCAAACAATACATGGATACGCACATTATTCATAAAATAGCAAGAACACTTAGAAATATCGACGAGAAATAACAAAATACGTACAGAATTGAGAAAAACGTCGGTCGGAAAAATTTCGAGAATTTCCCGTTCCGTTATTTTTTGAATGTCGAATTCCAGCTATACAGGGTTTGCTGGGGGCTAGCCATTTTTTGTCTTTTTCATTTTAAAATACTTTTTGAAGGTAGTTACTAATTATTTTCGATTTTAAATTGTAGTATATACGAAAAGGAACCAAAATCAAATAAAAACAAAAATATGATTTTATCGTGACAGCGTCCCTTTAAGAAGTAAATTGCACAGGATTTTTGCCAGGTTCATTAGTGTAGGCACAAAGAGGCGGTGAGTGCCTGAATATGCAATTCGGTGCATTTTGATATTTTGTTGGTTTTTTTCAAAATACCATGTTAGAACATGCTCGAACATGTTTTTGAACTTGTCTTGTCGAGTAGAGTCTAATGGTTTTTGGTTTGAGTTTCTAGGACCACTTTGAAGGTGTTTTCCAGAACTTGGCTCTTTTACATGTTAGAACATGTTCGAACATGTTTTTGAACTTGTCTCGTCGAGTAGAAGCGAACGGCCTTTGGTTTGAGCTTCTAGGACCACTTTGAAGGGGTTTTCCAGAAATTGGCCATTTAACATGTTAGAACATGTTCGAACATGTTTTTGAATTTGTCTCGCCGAGAGGTGTCTAATGGTTTTTGGTTTGTAAAAGCAAACCTTCTCTAAGCCGAGTTGCATCATTTCGCGCTATTGTCGTTCGCGCTATTGTCGTTCGCTCTTTTGCCCTTCGCGCTATTGTCGTTCGCGCTTTTGCTCTCGCGCTTTTGTCATACCCCCCTAATTAGGGGTTCTAAATCGTTAAATGTGCGGTCATTATTCTCCGCAGAGCGGTTATTTATTAGGGACCATTTAATGAACCTCTAAAGAACCACGAAATGCATTCCTTTTCTCTAAGTAATTCATATAGTTCTATATCAGCGGCAAGAGTCAACCGCTCCGAATGACCTAGAGAAAAGGTTACTTTCTTAGAAGGTCCCGCCTCCTCAACACCTCAGGGAGTAAACTAAACAGCAAACCCTCTGAGGATGTACTTGACCTATTTCCTGTCTGCAGTCATAGGAATTTGCAAGCTCCACCTTTAACCAAACCGTTACTTTTTGCTCTGCTAACGTCCTCATTTGCGTAATATCTGGTTCTAAAGGTTACACTTTGATAAGACCCGAGCTTATCTAAACGTGTACGGCGGCTGAACTGACTTCACCACAAATCTCAAACTAATGTCTGTGGGCGTGAAAGATAACAGAAGGCGGGACCTATACAGGGGGAGGGGCGGGACTCCCATCTTCCAGGAAAAGGAATGCACTTCGAGGTTCTTTCCAGGTTCTTTAGACGGTCCCTATTGTTTATCAATGTCTAAGACAGCTGCGCTCCGGTAAGAATGACGACAAATTTAACGATTTTGAAACCCGAATACTAATGCATAATGTTCATTTTCAGCATTTATCACGTTGCCTTTCACTGGCAGATTGGCGCCACGGAGAAGGCTTATCAATTGTTTAACGTCGGCGGTACTCGTACAACTGAGTTCTTTGGGGAATCCGATGCCAAAGAGGTCAGCTGAAGCTGTGAAAATACGAGGAAATGAATAGGACATCACAAAATTCCCTATAATTTAAAAATCTTTTTAAAACAAATTTACAATGCGCAATTGTATTTAAAGAGGGTATAATAAATGGTATTTACGCTTCCCGGCGAGGCGATTAGATTCAGTACAATCTTTTTCTCTGTGTCTATGCAAATCTCTCGCTCGCGCTCTCTTCTCGCCCTGAATGGTGAGTTCCCCGACGATTTCGCACTTCATCGGTATTATTCATGTAATCTCAAAGTGAAGTGAAATGCGTTATATATGTAGTGGTTCTGAAACATACGACTAATCACGTCTAGATACGATTAATGCGACGAAATAGCATGCAAATAACCGTGCAAATAAATAATAATATGAGAGAGTAACCGTCTTACAGTCACGAAATCAGGGGTAGTATTTGTACTCGGAATAAGAATCCAGATTACATGATTAACACCAGCTTGACTACCCGATCCGGCGATTTAGGTGCCGATAGTAGCTGAGAGATACGATGGATGCACGGATACTCTGCATTTTGCGCTGCACATCCTTGGCGAATTCAACTTGGAGCAGCTACAGGTCCACTTCCACCCAACGATCAGGATGGGTGAGGTATGCAATCGGAAAAAGTTCATTTCTCTTTCATCTAATCTCTGTGGTGAGGTGGTCTGTAGCGAGAATTACAGGAGTATAAAAAACAAGGTTCAGGAAAACGTCGACTATATTGATTGACATCGGAAGGCAATGCCTAGACAGTGGTGGCCATTCATTATGAACGACCGTGGAAAGCTGACTAATGTGAGTCTCTTGTGAATGCAGGAATTTTTTTACTACCATCTGGCGACGAATGCATGCAAGGTAAGGTGTCGCAAATGTGAAAATATGGAAAAATTGGCACCATCGCCAAAGGAACATCACATGATCATTTCTGAGATTCCTGCATTACCTATTATAAGTAGATTTCTAACAACGCAGGCACAAACGTGTTTTATTGGTGTTTTTCAAAAATGTCCTTCATGTTAAACCAGAAAAAAGTTCGAGAGGGCCACGCCCAAAGCCAAATCAGAACTGCGCCTGCGGCGCAGTCCGCGATAGCGCACTCATGAAATCTGAGGCATTCGCGTTGCTCCGTGTATTTACCTTATGCGACAGTACCTCGTGTCACCGGTTGCCAAAAATTTCAATTTGCGACACCCAAGAGTGAAGCCAGCTCGACTACACAGAAAAGTGCTAAATTTTTTCGCCAGGACTGTGCGTCTGTAAATAATGTAGCGTCCATTTCATTTCATTTTTTCATTCACATTAAATAACAGGAGTGAACGACAATAAAACATCAACCCATTGCAGCTTCCCCTCAACTACACTGTGGAAGATGTGACACGGTTGCTGAGCCGCTATGGAGTGGTCAGTCGGATGAACCAATTTGCGCACAGTACATTTGCACAAGCCATAACAATTTCAGTTTCCGTTTTCATGATTCGCTACCGACAGTAATTGCTTGGTTCGACGGGTCAGAGAACAGAACAGTTTATCGTCGGTGTGTGAGAGCGATTCAGACAGTGGATCGGGCGGAGTCAGAGGCGTCGCTTCTGATCCCCCGCCGCGCTTATCGGCCAATATTCGGCCGTTAAGCGCGGGCGGCCCGGGTGGAAGTGTGGATTTGAATGTTGCATAACAAAACCGCCGCAACAGAAACGTTACGACAGACCCGTCTAAGAAAACGACAAAACAGCCAAACGCTATAACTAGGCTTAGAGCTGAGCTCTAGGCTCACGCAAGCCAGCATTCGACTTGTAAAATAGTGCTGGTCACAACAGGCCGAATGATGCCTTGCATGAGCCTAGAGCTCTTCTTTAGACCGAATTATAGCGCTTGGCGGTTTTGTCGCTGGCTGTTTTCCCTTGGCGATTTATGTATTTGTCAATTCAAGTTTAACTATTTTGCCATACCCCCCGAATTGAATGAGTGTTTCGAATTGAATGTTTCGGTTGTCCGGGGGAGGGGGCCTTCTGGCCCCTCCCCCCGGACAACCGAAACAATAAGCGATAATGTGATACGAAACAAGAAACGATAATTGACATTATGGGACGGTACATGTGAAATTTGTGCGTCCTCCCAAACCCGTAAGTTGGGGGGGGGGGTCTACGAAACGCACTCCGTCGTGTAAATCAAGAAGGTGTTTCGTTTAATATTTCATTTTGTACCGTACATGCTCTATTAGGGTGTTCCACAATTTTTGTCCCTTTTTTGGAAAATATATTCAAACGATTCCAGCTGAGATGAATTGAAAGATAAAGGGAATTTTTTGTGTACTATTGTAAAGGGCATGGAATGCTATATTGCAGGTATACTCTGTATGACTCTTACTCACTTCCTTTTATAGCATGGAATTTATGAACAAGATGTTAAAAAATCTAAATTTTATTTTTTTAAACAAAACTTCTGCGTTTTCTCGTCAGCTAAGCACACAAACCCTGCTTTTCAGGGAAGATTAGTTACTGCCCGTGAAAAGCATTAGTGATATTGACGGGGACCAGCTATCGAAAATTAGGGGAAATTTAACCGCGGACTAGCCATGGTTAAAATATCGATCGGAGAAACTTGGAAATTTTGTGCTCTAAAATTAGCCGTTAAAAAATTCTGAAATAAATCATGCTGAATGGTCGCATAAAGCACTATGACAGAAAAATATCGTTGTTTTTGAAAAGCAAAAATAACTCGTAGAAAAAATCAATTTGTGGTAATAGAAGTTTTTGGTCACTGTAAGTCAGGTCCAAAATAGACTCAAATGACATTGTAATGTATTTCTCTCGAACCAAATGAAGGGCAGCGAAACAAAAAAGTGCATTTTGAACGTAACGACGAGCTCTTCAAAATACCGATATATGCTTGGCCATATCTCTATTCATAGTAAAAAAGCTGCGCTGTTAAAATTCATCCGAAATATTTGAATGCTAATGCTTCTATTCAAATCGAAGAGATTGATTATTTAGTGTGGCCTCAATGTAGACTATGCATTGCTATATAAGTGATGCATAACCAAAATGTAATAAAAATATTTGCCTTGATGTTGTGGAAAACGATCGAAAACAGGGACAAAAATTGTGGAACACCCTACTATCCGTTTTGATACCGTGTCCCTGAGATATCTGTCTTCCTATTTACGGTAATCGTTTCTCTTCAGGAAGACATCATCATTTATTTCAGGTAACTGAGTGCGACTTTGAAGCTCCCGGAATTTGCCACTTCTACATCAGAAACTTTCCCACTAATCCTTACACAATTTCCTGATGTCAAGATCAACCATGATCTCCATAATTTGGTACTCCCATCAACGTTGGCAGTTAGATTGGGGCCTCCCCCCATTGTTAGTCAATCTTTCTGACAAATTTCAGTCTTGTTTTGCCTTGTGTGCTGTGCATACCTAGATAATTGTAAGAAGAGTGTTTAGAGTGCGTTTGGAGAGTATTGAAGTATTTCGTATATAATCTGTCCGTTCGTCCGTCTATTTGTACGCTAACATTTCTGAATTCAGCTCGCCAGTTGATGTATATTATTGTGGTAAACGAAGTTGAAAGTCAGCCTCTATATGTTCGCAATGATTTGTGAGTAAAATAAGGTCTAAAAAGTGAAAGGTGGGTGTTTTGGTGGTTTGATATTAACTTCTGAACTAAATAAGCTAGACGTACAACGCAGGGGTTCAAAAACGGTAAATTTGTCGTCATTCTTCCCCGCCGTGCGGTTCCTTCATTCCCTCATAGACAACATTGCAACATTTCAAAATGACAGGCAGGTTTTGTAATCGATTGGAAGATTCTCATTTTCTGCTATTCCTATCATCTCCATGGGAGGAGGAACAGAAAATTAATCCAATGCAGAATGGTAGTGCTGGCAACCAATGGCCTCCCATTCCAGTCCCAGACCATATCCTTAATAAAAACAGACCGCCCCCTCTTATGGGACATAATATCCCTGCATACTAGGCAGTTCATCATTCAGACCAAAAAGATATGATTGGCATTGCACTAATTCATATTAGATCTGTTGGATATAAGATTCCCATTATAGAACACTTTTATACACATTACTTCCCCTCAATTATCGCCCTCCTTGTTCCTCAAATATTCTCACCAGTCCTCATACAATCAACGTCATTCAGTCCCTTTTGTTAAGCACTCTCTGTATCAATCTCTATCAACGAGTCCCACAATCCAATATTTCATGTCCTTTATCGTAGTCCCAAATGTCATCCCGATGCATAGGCCTTAAATCATCTCACTGATATCTTAAATGATAATGCCACCCCACACTTTATTTTGGGGGGGGGGGGATTTCAATGTGCTAAATTCATTTTAATCTTGCGCTGATAACTCGGCCCATTCTTGTTGCAATCAATAAAACAAAAAATGCAATCGATCGGGCAAGCCTTTCTACCTGCATATTGCGCAAGTAGAAATTTTCCATTTTTCCATTAGCCTGAGGGCTCAAACTGTTCGCTTTGAATAGCTTCATTACTTGTGGAAACTCCCTCGAAATCTCTGTGCAGTGCGATTAGTAGTGTTTGATAGTGTTTATAAAAAAAAATTTCATAAGTTTATCTGGTAGCTATGATGGTTATTTACCCAAAAAAGGGTCAAAGATTACGGTAATTGCGCCCATTTTCACCGATCTCGACCGTGCAATGGTGAAGAATTTCGGCATACTGTAAATCGCACATATCACTTATCTCGGTCACGTTCCATCAAAACTCGTAGCCAAGTAGCTCCGTTGGGTAGGAGTTCGCCTACTATTCGTGAAGTCGAGGGTTTAATTTTAGAATAGCATAAATTCCTTGACATTTTTGCTTATGTAACAATTTCATTTGTACCACAACCTGTTTTGAACCGGAACGCAATAAAATAGAGTTGATTCTGAACATCTCTATCTCAAAAACACAATCAACCTCACAATCTCAAAAATGCCGCTATTTTCTTTATAGCATCAATGTCAATGTGAGACAGGTTGTGGTACAAATGAAATTGTTACATAAGCAAAAATTTTCGAGGAATTTCATTATTCTCATTTTCTGCCATTTCTATCATCTCCTCGGGAGGCGAAGTGGCTCCTGTTCGTCCAAAAATCTTCGTTCTTTCAGAAATAGAGAAGATCTTGTCTAGATAAGCGGACGCCTGAAATACTACCAGGGTTGGCAGGCAATATAAAAATGGGCCCGAAGTTAGTCCGCATTTCGGAAAAGATTTTCATGAGTTCGAGAGTTCATGAGAATTTCTAATTCGTCAAATCTCCGCCGCGCAGATTCTGTCTCTTCGTTCAAAAGACAACCTCTCCGTAGAGATTTGACGAACGAAGCCCAGAAAATATAATACAAGCCAAATGGCAGACGAACATCACTCAGAGCGATCAGGCTCTGGATGTGGCAGTAGGTTCCAATTTGCGTCCATATTTCCACAGGAACTGCCAGATGCAAGTCGTTCAGGATTTATGCATCTGGATTCGATTGAACAATCATAATAAAGAGGTCTGAATTCAATGGTATTGAGGGAGTAGCGAGTCCCTGTAATGCGACTGACCATGCAATAAGGAAGTGAGAGCAGATGAAGAGTGACTGACCCTTTCTCTGTCTCACTCCTTGAGTCGAAGTCCTACCAATCACAATGTGTATGGTCTTGCCCGTTGACAATCGTACTGTCCAGCTTCATCAATCGATTGGCAACTCGTTCTTGTGTATTGTTATTGTTTTATTCCATAATCAAACTATACCTCGTACACCGCGAAGGAAGCGAGAAGTGTCAGGGGAAGCCCACCGATCAATCAATTCATATCCAGTTGCTTTTGATCATGTGTAAGTATCAAGATGACTAATCAGGTCCGTCAGTCAGTTATGCTGAGCTTCAAATCCACGGCTTGACAATGAAGAAACGCTTTAATTACAAAGTTGCTCCACTGAACTAGAATACGGTAGCCTAATGGTTAAATATTCGGCTCATTTTTTCAAGTTTTCGGCGGATATATTTTATGGCGGAAATTTCGTTTTGTTTTCACATTTTTAAGCTGTTGTAATTGCATACTCTAGAAGTTCGATCGCACGCGGTTTCGCACGTGTCATTCGTCCTATAGTTATGGAACACCCTCGCTATCGTGATTCGCACGTGTCGCACATGCGTCGCACGGTCGACACGTGCGAAACCGCGTGCGATCGAACTTCTAGAGTAGTTAGTTCGGGTTTTACTATTTGCTGGCTATTTAATGGATAGAAACTGTGATTAAATTGAGGGATGACGCACGTAGTGCACGAGCAACCAGTGCGGACTGCGATGAAGAGGAAATACAGCGAGTTCAAGGTGAAATTTCTTACTTACTCCCATTTTTCTAGTTTTGCGAACCCTTATCACGATAGCGAGGGTGTTCCATAACTATAGGACGAATATTCTTAGAACACAACCTAGTTTTGCTCTAAGATCACTGTGCATGATTACAAAAATCATGATATATCTCCTCTCATGTCTAAATGATGCGTTTTTAGGTTGCCGACTTTGGCTATGGAGGGTCCGGATCGTCGTTGGGCATGGGTGACGCCAAATTCATCAAAGGAGTAAGTTCTTTTTCCTTTCCGTACGAACATTTTCGAAAATCCCGTCATTTTCGAAACGTTGCACCCCTCGTGTTCACAGTCGTAATTGAAAGCGAGCATGCTGTTGTTGAAAAGAAAGGTCCGGAGATCAAGCTAACTTGAAAATGTTTTATTTAAAAACGAATTTGCAGCAGAGCCCTGCGCAATTCGGAACGGACGCCAAGCGGACGAGGCTTACTCCTTTCCAGGTGAACTCTTGTTTATACGAGGGAATATTTACAAGATCGGAAAGGTTCTTACAATCGCGTTCACTTTTCTTGAGTTTTAAGAATGATAATTCAAAGCACTAAAAGTAAACGTTCTTATAATTATTGCATGTCTCTTCAATTACCGTAATCTTTCAGTCCTCCCTTCCCATACGACGAAACCCGTTGGAAGTGTTGGAAGAGGCACTCGTTCTCATCTCACAGGGAGACAGGCAGAGGTTACTTACTGTAACATAGCTGTATTAGATGGTGAAACGGTTGGAAATACTTCTCTGGTCGGGAACGTGACATTTTGGAACGTGTACTCCTCGCAATTGCTCACAACTTCCAAAACGGCCGTTCCAAAATGTCATGTTCCCCTCGGGTCCATACATTTGAGCGTGATTTTCGAAAGTGTGTTATATAGTGGAACTTCCCACTGCGGAAGTGTTTATCAGGCATTCTCTTACGCCATGTTCATGATTAATTGACCATAACACATCCAATCATAATAGAGAACAGAGAAAGAATGCGGAGGATTTGGTCTGATATTGGTCATGGCCTCCACAGTATGTTTCGATGGTTTCTAAAACGGTAATCACGTCCATTTGCCATTCTAATATCATATTGAAGTGAATTGCATTTAGACGAATGGTAAATGCACTTTTTTGCCGTTTTAAAACCCTACTAGCACACTATTCGGTTGAATGAAAGTCGATGGTTTTACAGGTGCGGTGTGATTCTGCGCGAATTCGCCGTTGACCACGTGAGCACACTCGAGGGAACAGTGCAGGAGAGGGCGGCAGAGACTCTGGTGGGGATACATTTACTTTTTTAAAAATTAATTTTCAAAACGTCTGGAATAGAGTTAGATTGTGGCAAAATCATGATTTTCAATTTAATAATCAACTGCCCGACAAATCAGCATCTTCGCTGTTTTGGTCATTTACGTACCCCGAGCAACTTGAATTCGCCTGGTGAATAAAAAATTATTTCCCTACTCAATGATTCATTTTTGTGCAGTAGTGGGGAGTGTATTGTTACTCACTACTCTTTGTTAAGCAATCTTTTATCCAAAGCGGGGCGCGGGAGGAAGTATACTGTATACTGTAATACACAATGTACGCATTGTTCAACACAATCTTTTCCCCCGTTGAATTGGCCTTGTTGAGGTGGCCATCGCCCGTATGTCCAAGTACGCAGATATTGGCAGACTCGCCATGCGATACCTGCAGTCGCTGATGGAGAGGTGAGAAGTTTGACCCAGTTGATTGACCTTGGTTACGGTAGCTTATTTGTCTCGTTGTAGAGGTGGGGACAACTGAGAATATGGTAGATTTCTAAGCGTGACACAATATTTATCACAATATTTATGCTTTGCTCCAAAAACCATTGGGATCAGCATGCAGGGTGAATGCGCTCAAATTTTCACGAAAAATGAGCCAATGTCGGTGTGCCTGCTAGTTCGCGAATCTCTCCGCCAAATCCCACTTCACTACTATACCATCCATGAATTTCTTGTATGTGCTAAGGATCGACATGAAGCTCAAATCTTTATCCGAAGTAGTGTTACAGGGGTGTGCACCGTATTAGTGTGGGTTACGGTAATGACTAGGCTTGTCATTTGTCCTTCGTGCGTGTCTTCGTAACACCCGTCTCCTTCGTCTGAAATTGTTGGGATTTCTCAAATGATGGTACCCTGTCAAGTGTGAAGCGTTGCGGTCGCGACGCGGTCTTACCGTAGTCTCCTTCTTCGAAGAGCACGTATTCTGCGTCGCCTCCACGGCCATAGTCTTGCCCTTCTCGCTACTTCTCGCCGATGACGATTTGCCGTTCGCGCCTTAAACCGCGTCGGATTAATACGAATCCCCTGAAACACAAACGGTGCGGGTTCTGAATCTCCGTCAGCCAGTTGGACGCATCCTTCTCGAAGCGAAGCACGATTGTGCCGCAGCCCTCGCCGGCCACCTACAGTAACCGAGATAATCGATAATGGATGCAAAAGTCGTCGCAGGACCCTCTCAAACTTGAAGTAGATGGCCATGTCCCCTAGCTCCTCTTCATCTTCCTTTTCCTTCGTCTTCTTCTTTTTGTCTCTTTTCTCATTCTTCTAAAATATCGTCGTTTTTTTCTCTTCAAGACTGAGATCTAGTTGAATTTCCCACCTTCTTTCCAACCATGAACTTGATGGTCTCCGAATGGCCGGGATGCACCTCACCGCTCTGCAATTTACTACGGTTACGGTATGTTCGACATGTCAGATCGGGTTCACTGGGTCAAGACTCACATCTGGATCCACTTTCACAGGCGCGTTGCGCGTATCGAAGGTGAACGTGTACGCGTTCTGGAATACGGTATGTCAAGGATACTGTAGTCTTGTTGGAGCATATCATAAGTCAAATTGCTCACTCCTCCGCTGTTGAATATTGTCGCCTCGAAGTTCTTCCCGTACGCCAGGAAGAACATGTTTGGCGTGATCGACATGGGCGCGCTGAATTTTATGGTTCCGCATATACTCATGATCTCGATTTGGCCTATTTCACGGAATATGCATTCCGGACAAAATAACTAAATTACGGACAATCGGAAGGGCAGCGTGAGGATTGCCATCACTGGCCGCTTGGAGAACTGCATGTCCGGACGGTCCGGACGGTCATGTATCGCGGACGTTCCGACCTTAAGAGAATTACGGTAGTCCAAAGGGTCAGATTCCGTCCGCCTGGTCACCTCCATGTACTCCACATGGACCGAGTCTTCGCGAAGGCGAGCATTGTCTCCCGGCTGAAAGATATCTCAGGTTGGGTGTCACGCCCAATTCGCGTGCCACTCGATCGGGGCATGCGCCGTTTGCATGTCACGCCAATTGCGAACCTTTATGAGGCGTACAAACTGCAGGCGGACACGGCCGCCGGGTGGCAGGATGCCGGAGGGAGGAAAGCAACGATAGCTGAAAGGGATCGTGTTAATAGACCCTCTCTACCGTAATGCATCTTTTCCATGTTAAATAACCCTGTCATCTACAGTAATCCACCCCTCACTGACTGCTGATTCGAGCTCTGCACTCGGAAGCAGATCCGCATGGCGATCTGCGTGTTCGTCAGGTAGTGCACGGAGACATCGGCCCTGCGAAACGCCGTATGACCCGTTTTAACTGGTTACGGTATTTCATATGATTACGGTAGTAACTCACTGGTTCACCAACGTTCGACCGAGCGGCGGGTCCAGCTCCAGATATTGCCTGAATTTCATCACATACATTCACGACTGTGTGTTTGTGTCATTTTTGATGGCGCTTCTATTCAGTTCACCATAACTGCGCAAGAATGCATTTGACTCAGAAGTGGTGTGAGGGTAACACTGACTGTGAGTCTTCGTTGACCGTCGCCGGGGGTTCCACTTCCGCGACCATGGGCTCCGGCAGCCGCTGAACACTTTAATTTCCCGCTTCTGTCCGCAACGCGCGCTCGTGCGTCGCGGCAGGTGGAAGATTTGGATTTGGTTCTCACCAAGCACTCCTCCCTGGTCTCCTTGAATGCCTCGAAGTCGATCTTCTTGTTGAGAGGTTGTCGAAACTCTTAAAAGACACTATTAAAGCGACCGCAACGTCTGCGATGGCGCGTCGCGGTCAGGGCCAAAGTCCGCATTTGTGTTACCTTTCGAGCCCTTCCACGCCTTCCGCTTCTTCACCGTCATGCCTTCCTCTTGGTAGCATCGGCCAACGATTCTATAGTTTAGTCTTTGGTCAGTGTAGTTTGTAGTTTGGCCTCGCCTTAAGTTCTTCCAACTGAGCTCCTCCAACTTCTTTCCCGTCGCGTTCTCGTAGTCGTGAGTCTGCAAATGGTCTGTTGTTTGAATTTTGTGCCTAGTTGATCTTTGTAGTTTGGTCTTTGATCCTCACCCAGTCACCCCAATTGACTGTTCGTTTCGCCGATGGGGCAATCTCCTCGAACGAAACGCTGTCCGTAGACACGTGTGAGGCAGCCATGAATTCGGGTTTCTTCTTCTGAATGGACCTCATTCATGCACGCAAACGGGGCAGCACGCGGATGGGGTGACACGCCAATTGGGCAGCACGCGAACGGGGTAGCGTACCTTCTTCTCGTCGAGCACTTCGACGAGCTTCTTCTCGCTCTTCCTCGAGATGTCGGTAGGCGCCATCGCAGTTTCTCCCTCTATGAGACTCATCTCGGCCTTCTTTTCGATCTCCTCTGTCTTCCTGAAGATACCGTAATCTTATCCTCAGTCACAGGCGATTCCGGTCGGGACCCCAAACATGTTCCCTTTTGAAGGGTTTTAATCATTTATGAATGCAAAATGATCAATAAGCGTGCTTCTACAGTACCCCTGCCGACGATTGCCAAATCACACTACGTAAGACTCTAATTTATGGACGGTGGATGCTCGCTCTTCCTTCCGATCATTTCCGGCTTCTTCCTCGTTTTGTTGATATGACATCGTATGAGGGAGACCGTGATGAAGATCGCTGCAACTTGTGGTGTTTATGAAGCGTTACGGAATAATACGCTAAACACCGTAATCGGAAGTGAGTGATTCAAGCGGAACAAATTATTACTGAGCGCGACGACGATTGCGCTCGTCAGTGAGAGGAGAACGATGAGTAGGGTCGAGTGCGCCATTGGGGACGGCCAACCGGCCGGGTTGAGGGAATGGAGGGAAAATGAGGCGGGAATTAGTGAGAGGTGGGGTCGATTTCTGACTGGATTTGCATAGATCCGGAGTGCATTCCTCTTGTCTGCTCTCTCGTCGCCCGGCTGTCTATCATTTCGGGAGAGGGCAGAGTGTTCTTGGAGGGAACATACAAAACAAATAGGAGTATGTGCGGTCAGACTATCGGTCAGATTTCCCTACTCTCTTACAAAGCCGTGCTCTCTCACCACGCTCTAACCGGCAACAGACCGACTGTCTGCCGGCGCGAAGTCCGGACCAATATAAATACAGTCCGAATGCGACGAAAAGTCCGAAAATCTAACGCAAGTAGGGACATGCTTACGATTAGTAAGAATGTGTCAATGCATGATCCGGTTGGTTATGGTAGATGTTTAAAAAGGAAGAAACGGGATAAAATGCGGATTTTGAGGATGGAATGTGATGCGGTCGCACGAGCGGTCACGGCTACGGTAGAGGAGGACGAAGATGCAGAGAACAGGTACGAATAATGTTATTTTGTTTATCTTTGGTTAGGAAGTCTTGTAAGGAACTCTGGTTGTGCATTATTCTAGCTATATTTATGTCTTGAAACTTATCCGCGCCGTGTTCAGGATTCTGGCGCGACATTTTCTCGACTCGGCAGTGCTGGGCATAGTGGAGATGGCCATCAGGAGAGGCGCTTGCATAGGCGAGTTTTGATTTCACAATTTGAATGTCTTTGTTTCTCGAGGGGAAAATCCGGATTACGGTATCCTTTTCAGTGTTTCCTGAAGCGCTGCTGCAAGTGGGGAGTCGATCGTTGCGTGCACTGGATGACCATCAGAGAAGGACTGCTGCACTCCTATTCCAAGCCGCACGGTGCCTGAAGCTGGCCGGAGGTGGGTTCCGTATCTGGTTTTGGGGTACGGAACCCCTTTGTATACTGTAGCCTGCACTATCTATCGTGGGCAGTAGTGAAGCTACTGTAGCTGTTGCATTTTTAAAACATTCACCGTGATACTGGAGTGGAGTGATGGATGTTTGCGACTATTGGGAGTATTGTAGACCTATCTACTATATTCCAGTAAAGTAGTACAGTGCAAGTCGCTATACAGTAGCATGGAATACGGTAGTTGTCGTTGCTTTCAATCAGGTTACTGTATCTGAGAATTGTAGGCGAAGGCAGAGACGAGACGGCAGACAACCAACTTTCATGGCTGCAGAAGACACTGTGTGATGGGACGAAGGACAGGTAAATTTAGATTTTAGTAAAGTAGCATCAACCGATATACAAGTGATGAAACTTATTTCCGCCTTGTTGCTAAGATATTGATTGTGAGAGTCAGCATTTCCTGCCTCGTTCTGCTCGTATATTGCATATTTACTTGAGAAATGCGTACAAATCAAATTTGCGATAGACGAGAGGAATTGGGCTGTGGAGTGCGGGTTAGAATCAACAGTTATTGTTTTTCCTTGTATGATCGGTATGCAAAAGGTATCAACTGTGTTGGTCGTCGAGAGCAATTAATGTGGTCGAAAATCACCAGTTATTAGTTAGCGCAAGTGAACCTATCCCCCCTTTCTACCTCATTCAGTTGTTATATTGTAGCCACATTTTTTTACAATGGAAAAGGCGGTCATATTAAATTTACGGTAGGCACGAGGAATTGAGCAATTGTTGTGGGTTGGAATTAGGGTTGGCAGTTTGACTAACTTAGACGGACTAATATTGACTAATTAGTCAAAGGACTAACGAAGACCGTTAGTCACTTGACTAATTAGTCAAGTGACTAACGGGCAGGATTAGTCACTGGACTAATTAGTCACCAGAGGTTAGTCCCGTTAGTCAGTTAGTCCCGTTAGTCCCGGTTAGTCTCGCTGGTTCAAAGTGGTCCAATTGGCACCATTTTCACAACATAGACTAAATCGTCCACGGGGAATTCAAAAATCGTATTCACGTCTACCGTATCCTACAGTAACCTACCGTAATCCTACCGTACACCCAAAAATTTCAAAATCGGCCGATCGA
>JACMIF010003111.1:0-13582 GCA_014805445.1 Diplogasteroides magnus
CTGCCTCGAATTTCACGTTACGAATGCATACATCTGCGAAGTTCTTGCTGTCAGATGGTCACATGGCCTAGTCGGTTAGGCGACCGACTGCGATGCGAAGGGCGGAGGTTCGTCCCCGCGCACTTGCATAACTTTTTTGCAAATTTGTATTTAGTGTTCTAATGGGCAAAATCACTTTTCAACGACCCCACAGACTTGAATACCACGAATGGAAGCAGTAAACGAAATTTCCAACAAAATTTTTTTTCATGAACTTGGAAAAATCGCCAAGTTTTTGTCAAAATAAATTTTGTTGGAAATTTCGTTTACTGCTTCCAGTCGTGGTATTCAAGTCTGTGGGGTCGTTGAAAAGTGATTTTGCCCATTAGAGCACTAAATACAAATTTGCAAAAAAAAGTTATGTATGTGCGAGGGGACGAACCTCCGCCCTTCGCATCGCAGTCGGTCGCCTAACAGACTAGGCCATGTGACCAGCCGACGGGAAGAACGTCGCAGATGTATGCATTCGTAACGTGAAATTCGAGGCAGCGGAGAAATTTCAAAAATTAATATCGAGTTAATGAAAAAGCTGACATATCAAAAGTGTATTTGGGAGCCTTTGTATATCCCATATATGCATCATAGACGACAAAACTGGCTACTGCGAGGGCGAATAATGGTCTTTTGGCAGAAATATCGCTTTACCAACTTTTAGCGCCTCCAACACGGCTCCCAGGGCCATTTCGGATGTTTTGACTTCATTCCGCACTTTTTCCAGGCTAGATCTTTCGAATGAGGTATAAAGCATGTCATAACTCCAAGGTAACCTCGAGCACGGTACGAGTCAGACTGTTCTCTCCCTCTTTCGGCTTATTGTTAGGTACATATGTGTTGTTCGACCGAAGTTCTAAGTGAACTCTCACAGACGATTTGTCTGTGTCTCGTGTTCTGTCTAGAATAAAAATAGACCTCGCCCTGTTTTTGACTGTCTACCTAGTCTTGAGGAAAATGCTCAGAAATAGGGACCCATTTCGGAAATTCTAGCATCCCTAATTCCCACCGAGCTGTTGTCTATCGAAGAGATAGACTTCCGCTCCGACGAGATTGGAGAGGTTACAATTTCCGAAAATGAAAAAGTATTTTTACCAAATGTCTCATTTTTACAGTACCCACCTGACAAATTGGCGTGTACAGAGTGCAGAGGAAGAATTTGAGGTGTTTGAAGCAGCCGTACTGAAACATTAACCATTATAGTCTATATTATTGTAACGTTTCATGTCTATGGTTGTCAATGACTTATGGAAAGTTCTTCGTCATGAGCCGCCGTTATTTATGACCTCGAACAGCTCAGAAGCGAGATATTAGGGAGAAAAATCCATTGACATTGCTGCCATAATAATAAAATTGAAGGATATGTTGTTATCATACACACCACCATTATGAATCAAATGCCCATGCAGTGCCTTTCTTTTGTCCTTCTTTTTGTGTGCTTTTCTCACCTCCACCAGTGGATAGAACTGATGCACTTCCAGTCCGGCCTCCTCCTGCTTGACATGCTCGTAGATATTGGGGTACGAGGTGTAGTTGTATCCTGCAACGACGTTCGGGTTACTGTAGCTTTTATGATGCTACTCGCCTATGTCCTTGCATAGTGGAATGCTGATCCTCTCGCACTTTCGTGCTGCCGCTGCCGTAGACAGGACAATCGCGGCGAGCACCGCCACCGCGCGCATTCTGATCCCTGAATCAGGATTTTGACTAATTAACGGATTTCAGAAAATATAATTCGCGGGTTTCGAAGCAACAGGAATGTAGTCTGAGAGGACATGAAATGGAAGGGAAACCTGGGGGGGATTGAGGGGCAGAGACTAAGAGAGGGGGAAGGAGATCGGATTGCCACCAGGAGGGATCCTAATACACAACGGCGGCAGCTGCGGGGAAGAATAGCGAAACAGTTTACAGTGAGAGGAGATCGGCAACTAAATACCAACTCTTCACACAGAAAAATGCCGCCCCCCCCCCAACTTCTTCGGAGCGGTCTTCTCTCATTTCGATAGAAGTCCTCTCTTCCTGTCCTCAAGTGATTGGAGGTTTTTGAAATTCCATAACGTTTTCCTATTCGTCAATCTCACAGTTATACAGATGGATGTGGCAGTTTGTTTTCTGTGTGTTCTCGCCTGTGCGGTAGCCTTTCATTCAGAAAAGCGAAAAGGACGAAAATGTTCGCGAGAAAAGCACACTTCCTCACAGACAGTTTACAGAAGAAGGAGCGAGACGGGAGGCTTAAAAGGCACAAAAATACGTATAAGCAGTCTGTTGAGAGAGCGGGATTATGTAGAGAGTGTAAACGATGGAGGAAACACATCGTGCAAGGGTTTTCTGCGAAATTCTCTATTATTTATGTAAACTGAGCGTATAGCCCCCCGTGTATACTGTGATTGAAACATGTTCTAAATATCGAGCATACTGGTCAGAGGAATGACAAAACAGCACGCACATGCCACAGTTTCAACAAGATGGAGTGTTCGTACTCGACTACCAAACTAACATTATTGGTATTTGTCCTAATTCCACGGAGCCTCTACGGCTGCTCAGGAGCTTCTCGAGGATATTTTGCAGAGCAGGAAAATATGTAATGCACTCTCTCTTTTGGTCAAACAAACACTTGAGAATTGATACAGGGGGAAACTGAGAAGAGTCCTACTCCAAACAGATAAAGACACAGGTACACTCTATTGGCAACATCGTGGGTCAGGACAATAGAAAAAGTGCAGAAGTCGCGGATGAATCAGAATGCGCCAATGAAAGATCTGCAGAATTCATTTGTATCGGTTAATATCTTTGCAATTATAGTGAGGGTTCGAATCAACTGGTGAATTTTTTCGCAAAAGCTGATCCGATCAGAGAGAATGATGAAATTGTGTTGTGCCTAGCAGCTATGATTGGTCATGTTTCACGAAGGCCATTGCTTTCCTGGCTTAGGTTCAGATGAGACATAATCGAGTTCGCATATAAACTGCCAACCCTATTAGTAACAGAAATCACAATGATTCAGAAAAGAGCCGAAGATGGGGAGAAGCGCGTCCAGTGGAAAGATTGAGCAAGGAGAACACAACACACTGTTTGTGTATCTGTGGAGAGCAATCACTCCTCCTTCCATTCTCTACTATGCCCCGATATCCCCCAAGCTGAGAAGAGGCGATAGACCACTGGAGATTAGCTTGACTGTATTATGGGCTATGTTTCAATGCTGCTATATATCGGAACCCACTACGAAACATAACCTATAAAGTAGTCAAACTGCCAGCCATAGACTCAGTCAATACTTGATTGAAAGAAGCGAACATTATGGACACTTGCGCGGAAACGGTGAAACGGACTGATGCGTAATCAATTAACATCTACCAATATCACCATTATTGCGCAAATGTCCCTGGCGCGGTTGTGTTTCATCCGAGTAATGAATCGAGATGGTCAGGAATGGGGGCCGAAAGCCGAGACGGAGTGGACAGAAGCTCAAGAGGCGTGCCGCAATTAGTTGCGCCCTAAGGGGATGAGGGTTTCCCCTCAGGGTTCAAAGATGGCGAGGGAGAGGGAGGGGAACGGGAAAGGAGTTGCGCACCACTTATACGCATATAGTGGAAGGAGAAGGAGAAGGGAGGCTTGCACCTAGGCAACACTCAAGAGGCTGTACGAATTGCTAACTAGTGCTGGAATGCGAAATCTGTCTCTGCGTCTGACCCACTGGACTGACTACAGTAATCAGGAAAGTGCCAACTTCAAACAATTGGATTGCGTCAAGTGGATCATATGGACTACCATGCACAAGGAGGTGTGGTCAAACAACACAAGTTTGGTGTGTGTGCGACAACAATGGTCAAGGAGCTACCGTAACCGGGAGGGAGTTAGTTGGGTCATGAGTTCGGTCAAACACGCACAATGGGTGGCAGATTGACAAAGGACGGGGGTGAGACAATGGGAGGATGATCAGCAGGGGATGTGACCATTGACAGACAACATGGCATTAGAGCGAGTCTTGACCTTGTTCGAGTTATGCTCTAACAAGCTACTAAATAACACCTTGGTCTACTAGAGAGGTTTTTAACAACTAATTAGCAAGTAAAGAACGGCAATCTCGCAGAAGGAAAGAACGAACTTCACGATTTGCCGTCAATTTCGCAAGAAGCACACTTTGCCAGTGCGAAGCTCTAATTACTGTTGGTAAAACAGTGATCGCGTGCAAAGTATAAGGTCGTCAGACAAAGCGAAAAACAGACTATTGCTACTACTGTTGAGTCACCCACGAATTTAGGTTTCTAATACTGAAAGTGTAAAACTGAAACTGTTTCTCATCCGTCTATTTAATCTCTGAACGTAGGGACAACCATTTCGCGGAGATTAGACAAAAGAGAAATGCATGAAATCACCGTTGTTGAGACCCTAGTACGAGTGACATATTGAGGGGGTGCTAAGTTACAAAAGACGCGCCGATAACAAGATGTACATTAGCACTACATCCATTGATGGTCAAGAGCCGGAATCTTGCACGATCAAAAGATGCCGGGGAAGTTAGCGGAAGGCCCTGACCTTTGTAAGATCAGCCGACATGAATAAGAGTTGAGTAAGAGTGAGCCATTCGAAAAAATTCAAATGCGCATCGTAGCATTGTCGACTGTGAGTAAAGTGGCGGGAACTTTAGAAAAGGGTTTCTAAATCGGTCTCATTCGTCTGGTGTAAGCAGAGCTGTTGTCTCCGCGTTCGATAATCAACCGCTCCTAGTCGATTAGACTATTAAGAAATGCACTTTACTACCGAACCCAGTATCCAGTAACAATACCGACTCTACGTAAGTGAGCAATGTGGCGGGAAACTTGAGAATAGTCGTTCGAGTGAAGTGAAGAAACAGAGTGGAACAGAAGAAGTCAGAAGAATGACGTAATGGAGAAGGGAACGTGTAAAGAATGAAACAAACCCATGCACCGAGGGACAATGAACAAGGATAAACAAATCCGACCTGACTCTAGGGTGACGCTATGAGTGACACTAGTGCAATTGTCATTAGACTTATCTCCGTGGAGCGGTTGTCTATCACATGAGAGATAACAGCTCTCGGAGATTAGATGAATAACAAATGCCATGAAGTCACTGAATCAATGCTAAGCCAGACGTTTTTGGTACCATGAATGACGAAAACTATGAAAAGAACTTTCTCTGGTCAAGGGCAAGCGGAAAGAACTACTTCTCTATGAGCTTGCTTGGAGAGGTGTGAAATCCGGGGTGAAAATTGGGTCTAGATTGAGACATGCGGCTATTAGTAAGCCCCCATATAGGCATTGCTAGTAGGAGTAGTCGAGGTGTGAAGAGTGGCATGGGGGACACTCTCCAAGGGACGGGAGGGGACTTGAATTGTGCTCTCTGGTGCCTATTTCTCACCTTCTGAAGAATGGAACGTGATCAAGCAGACACATGCGATTGACAGGAAATCACAGGTAACTTCATTTTCGTTCCTCTGTCAGAGGGGTCGTATTGTTAGGGTGACACCGGAAATCGAATGATATATAGACACCGTGAATGGCCTTAAAGGAGCCACAAAAGGAGATTGTTTTGCATGCACTTTCGTTATCACTTCTATCCAATTTCCTTGCTCTCTCGTTGTCAGAGTAGACCGCTCTGACGACGAGAAAGTGTGAGAATGGAGAGAAGTGATAACGAAAGTACATGCAAAACAATCTCCCTTTGTGGCTCCTTTAAGAAGTGCATTCCTTTTCTATATTCCCTGTCGAGCGGTTGTCTATCAGTTGCGAGAGACAACCGCTCGTCAATGAAATAGAGGAAACGAATGCATTTCTTGAGGCGATTCACGATGTCTAATGATGAATAGAAGAAATTCAACCATCATCAGGGACTTTGAACTGATAAAGTTGTTCCCGACACTGGACAGTGTAGGAATTTCAAAACGGTAGTTCGTTATATTTTCGTCTAATCTCCGGAGAGCAGTTTTTCTTCGGCCGATTATGGTACAGATTTACGTGGACATTGGATAAGTGCATGGAAGCAGATTCTTTGGTACAGATAAGTATACAAGAATGGCGCACCCCCCGGGAGGTCTCGCCCCATGCAAGAACAGCTATTACATGGACGAGATTGCGCCAGACATTCATGCACCTGTTGCAATTAACTGCTAATTACTCCCACCATTTTTGCGGCAGTCCTCTATCCCGGGCGGTCTATTGTCAAAGAAAAACATTTTGGTTCAGGTAACTCGAGTAATTTTGGCAGTAGTAAGAATGAAATAGTGGAGGGGACTGGGGGCTTTCTCCTCGTCGTCGCATCTCTCGAGCCTCAGGGCATGAATGTTTAATGACGACGCGCTTCTGTCGAATGCAGCCAGTCTCTACTAGTAACTACGCTCTTACTGGAGTACTTCAAAAGTAGTAAAGGACGAGTAATTACGAGTAGTCTGTATCTCATTCGACCACGGGATGAAAGCATTGGGAGTAGTGTTTCTAAATCGGTAGTAGAGTGTGATTTCCCATTTGCCTAATTTTCACGCAGCTGTTGTCTAATCTTACGGTAGAGAACACCTCCGAGTAGATTTGACGAAGGAGAACTTCACTTTACAGCCGATTTTGAAGCCCTAGTTGGGAGGAGAAGCGCAGGGTGAAATTCCGCAACAAGTAGTGGAAAGTAGTAAACTCGGGGTCCGACAGCAAGTGTAATCTTCTTGCGGCCCAAGAAGCCCCCTTGCAAGTGCTTGAAGCACATACACAGACACGCAAATTATGAAGCAGCCGCCGAAATGAAATCATAAGAGGAAGAAGAGGAGTCCGAGAGGAGGAGTCGTAGTACTACGATAGTAGCTAATACGGTTTGCAGTTTTATGAGTTATGTTTCGAGTTTTGCTACTATATATTTGAAGATATACCCTCTGTGAAACATAACCCAAGAAGTAGTCGAACTGCCAACCATAGTAGGTAATACTTGAGCATTCCACTTCAGTCTAGAAAACAACCCAAAAGAAGATGAAAAACATTAACTGAATAAGAAAGAGGAATCCCGCGAATATTCAAATATTGATGCAAAGCAGTACACAAGTAGAAAATAGATACCTCGAATCGACTCTCAAAGTGCATTTTTTCTCTAATTCATTTGGAAACCGCTCTGAATGAATTAGATTTTTAAATGCATTTTTTGAGACGATTCAAGATCTCTAGTAGAGAAGACCGCTCGGAAAAGATGGAATGACTCCGATTACTCAAGTCGCGAATACAAGTATGTGCTCTCAATTCGAGGATGCGTCGAGTATTCAAGTGGAATCACGAAAAAGAAAGGTAAACATTCCTTGAATTGACGAGGAAGAGAGATTGGAAAAGGCGAGCCGAGCCATCTCGAACTTCCGGATCTACTGCGCTTACCGCAACCTGGACTTGCTTGATTTATCGTGCAAGGGCCACTTGGCACGGTGCCAAAACACGCAGCACTTACAAGTGAGTGCGCAAATACACTATACGGAGGCGGATAAGGAGGAAGGACTATCTCTGTGCTCTCTTACCTTCTCGCACTATCTCGTCGTTCTCTAACCACTGAACTGTCTCTGGGTCTCCGCGATTAGTGTTGCTCTCGTCAGAGTCTCTATAAGATGAGTTGGTTGTCTGACCCGCGATCTGACCCGAGTGGACAAATTGTGAGAAGATGGGGCTGTTGGCACATTAGTGGCTGCTGTGGGGGAAGGCCATGAAAGAGTAATGGGGTGTATGGGAAAGGAATGGGGAGGGGTGAAGGGTCGTGGGATTTTTAGAATCTGTCCATCATAGCTAAGATGGGATAAGGGAAAGTACAAAACGGAGAGCTGTTACATTTTCTGAGCTTTCTCACTAATCAAGGAGGAATATGGAAATGGAAAATGTCTCAGCGTCATTTTACCCTGAATAGTCTCGTGAGATCGTAGCAGTCTTGTATAAACGGAAATACGATGGTGCGCTAACGACAAACAACAATGAGAGCTGTCCGCTCTTACAGAGCTGACATCCCCCGTTCCCTCTCTTTCACTCTACACTCTCCACTCTCTCGCTTCGTTAGCGCTCTACAGTAATCGAATTACAGGATGATTAGAATAACGGGCTTGCGCGAAATTGGCGAGGATCGTTGCAGAATCGTCGTCAACTCATAGGGGGAAGAACTTGAACATTGGCGCCGTAATGATGGATTTTGAGCCAATTTGGCGTCCATTTTGGCGCAAATGTCCACGTCGAGGTAGAGAATTGCTCGGATTAGTAGACTCAGATAGTTGGCACGAGGAGGCAAATGAATGAATGAGAAAAGGGAGAGACCAAGTGTGGAAAGGCAGAGGAGAGGGAGAGGGACAGGAAAGTGTGAATTGAAATGAGAGGAGGAAGAGAGGCTCCCCTTCATTCTTTAGAGTTGCTAATCCCAACCAATTGAGGTCGCTATTCATTCTACCGACAACCAGCGGCAGACATTAGGGTTTCCAACAGGTTAAAACTGCATTTCTCACTAATATAGTTGTATCTACGTTCGATATACAACCACTCCGCAGAAATTACGCGGAGGAATGAGAATTGCACTTTTCACCATTTTGAAATCCTTGAAGGCATCGTGCAAAGCCTCGCTAAAATGACTCGTCTCATCAATCGCCTCGCGTTCGCCTCAGTGTTCAAATATATCGCGGTTGATGAAGCTTTGAGAGACGATAGGCTCATTCGGAGTCTTTTGAGAGGCGTTACACGGTGTCAATTGAGGTGATTGAAGACCAAGAGAAATGGATTGTATTCAGAAACCAAAACGTGGTCAACATATCATCCTAAATAAAATTAGAACTGTTACTCAGAACTCCATTTTCGAAAAATTGGTTGGATGAAACATAATCCGTCACAAGTGTGGAGGTCAGCGAAACGAGAAAAACGCGCAAATTTGAAATGGCATAGTCGTCAGCCAGAAAGTGGAATCGTACTCGAAAGATGAACCTAGTTTACATGACTCATTCTAACAAGCACGACCGCCAAGATGACATAGAAGGTATATGTTCAAATGTATGCTAGCATTGAAACATATGCGAAAAAGTAATTAAACTGCCAACCATACACGGAGCGCACACGCCGACTTTCGCCCTAATTGATTGTCACCCTGCATGTATCGGGGCGTGAATGAGTGAACGAGAGAGTGTTGTGATCGAAGAGACGCAGAGACGACAGAGAAAGAGACTCATTCCTCTACCCCCGAACGGTAGACTGTGACTCGCTTAAGTATTCCAACCTACCTAGCCTCCTCTACTGTCCTATTTGGCCATGGACATTTGCGCCCTAATGGTAAAATGGATTAATTTGAACTTTGCTATATGATATTCTTCTGTTAAAAATTTTGCAATAGTCTACCGTTCTCTTTACTAATATCCAGGCATCTAGCCCAGAAGCCTCACAATGAGACACAGCGATCGAATGTCGTACAAAGCGAAATCGGATCTTTCGCATCTCGGGGTCAGAAGCAGCCCGAAAAGGCGGCTGGTAGGTTATTACGACGGAAGTATAGGGTCATCTATACTTCCTCCCACTGGACTGTTATGCCAGTCAGCAGCTTTTGAAGAGGGAGATTGACTACAGTAAAGCGTCATCATCGCCAGAAAAAGCGAGGCTTGTTGAAAATATTATGACAGAAGGAAAATAAATAGAAAATAAAAGAGCATCTGTACTTTCTCTTGACTTGAGTTGTTATTCTTGGAAGTAGCTCCCAACAGAGAGTGATGGCCTCAGAAATCTGTCACCATCGCTAAAATAGCGATAGATTGGACAGAGCTGACAGTACCTAACCCGACAGTGGAAACAGTATTGGTGAGAGGGGATGACTTCGGGAAATGGTCTTCATCGTTAGCGGCAGGTAATATCTACTGTGGCGGATGTATATAGGGTCATCTGTAGGCCAATCTATCGAGTGGGAAACTCTGCTCGCAAAATAGACAGGAAAGGCAACAGAAAACTGTCCCGAAAAGGCGGCTGGTAGGATATATTACGACCGGGAGTAGGGGGTCATCCATCTCAATAACATCTCTCATTGATGGATGAGATGTGCTCCCCTCCTCCTCCTTCCATCAATGTCTCTCATCAAGTTGGCCACCCATCAATGGGTGTTGTACTAATAAATTAATCGCTGTCACCTCCCGTTTGCTGAGCGGTCACCTGCCAAAAATAGAAAAATGGCATATAAATCATTTTAAACCCCTTATCAAAACAATAATATTTTTCAAAACTCTTATAGCTTATATCTGCGAAGTGGGAAACGTATTCGAAATTACGAGCGAAGGCCAGAACAGCGACGAAATGACATATAAAAATTTAGCAAGCACAGTCAGACAAAAAGCGTATGCTAAGCATATCGGTTGGCATATATGCAATATGCTCTCCCCTGAACTGATGCGTTTCACAATTTTGACCGGTAATTTCAGCAATAGCTCTTGGTCTCGCTTCCCCAATGGGTAAAGGGACTAATATCAACTGGGGATATGTGAAAGGGGGGACTATCGCGATCTGGTGTCTAAGGGGAGCAAAGTGTGAGTATCAGATGGGACATCAGAATATGGGAGGGGAGAGGATGACATGAGTGGTGGACAAGTGACAGGGAAGAGAAGAAGTTGAAGGGGAACAGAGGGAAGGAGAACACTGATGCTTGGAGGAATGATATGGACAACAAAACATTCTACTTATGGTCAAGAAATGAATATGGTTGGCACGATATATCTTTAAATAGATATATGATAGCGTTGAAACATATGCGAAAAAAATTAATTAAACTACAAATGGTAATGGAAGTCTGTTTCATTACGGTTACGGTATTGAAACGTAATCTCATAGATGTTTTCTAGGGGTTCTACAGTAAATCAAACGTAAATACTAGGGTGGACAAAGCAGGGCAGTTATTGACAGCCGTCATTTCTGGTCGTCTATTTCCACTCCGAGCGGTCGTCTCTCACTTGGCAGGGACGACCGCTAGGAGTTAAATTAGACAGCGAGAAATGACGGCTGTCAATAACTGCCCTTCTTTGTCCACCCTAGTAAATACAAATCGGTAAATTTGTCTCTATTCTTCTCCGCCTGCTGATAGAGAACATTTGAAGTCCTAGTGAAAACAAACGGGTTGGTCACAGAAACTACGCGACAGCACGTACATGAGAAAAGATGCAATCGTGAATGGGCGTTAATACATGGAAAATCAACTTGGTTTACATGAACAACCATAGAAGATGAAACTGAAGAATAAGAGGTGACCACTGCGGAAAATGAGATGGGATAGGACCGTCGAGTGCATGGTTGGCAGATTGATGACATGTTTGCAGTCATATATTTGAAGACATACCTGGGAAGAAGCCTAATCATCGTACCAACCACCTCTCTCACTCATCATGGGCCCCGATGCTTGACACGTGTTCATCCCCCCTCTGTTCCCCTAATCCGATATGTCCATCGGATGCGCCACTCAAGAGGCTGAATGAGGATGAGAGCACCCACCAGAGGGCAACCCGGATCATGTATGTTTCAGCTGTGGGATAGGGTCAAGCTCGCATATTTAGAGAAAGGCACGGATAAGAGGATTATGGTGACGCAAATGACAGCCAGAGGGATGCAGGATCAAGCATTTTTCAGCTTCTCAAGAGGTTCAAGCAAAAAGCTGGTGCTGAGATAGGGTTGGCTGTTAGTATGAGATTTCGGATGTCTTTCATGAAAGCTATAATAACACTATTTTTAGGATCAGTGAAACATAACCGAATTCGCATACAACTGCCAACCTTAGTCTGAGATGAGTAGGGTTGTGTATGATGAAAGACTCAAAGTGACAATGCTCCGCGGCAACGAAGTTAGATCGGACTAAGGAAGGGGATGGAGAGATTGTGGAACTACAGAAGCAACCCTTTATCCGCGCTTTTTCTGCGCTATAAATACCCCAGTATTTACTTGAATTATTTGTTTCTGTAACTTTTCTGTCTCTGCACATTGGTGATTCATTCCCTCATATATGAAGGCGTCCGCGTACCCTTCGACGATTTTCGAGCGGTTTTGGTACTAGGACAGGATGTTCAGCTAGAATCTCGGAAAAAATATTTTAGATACATTTTCATGCGCTGATTACAGCTGCACAAACGGTGTATTTTTACAAAATTTATTTCTCGAGATATTGACAATAATGTATTGACGCAATCAGGAAAATCATCTCCAATCTTTTGACAATATCTCGATGAATTCTTGATGAACATCAACATCAAGCACATAAATCCAGAGGGAATGGCATCCCTCATAATACTGTTTTGTTTTTAATGCAAAATTTTCATGTTTTCATATTCGCCTGAGGGCTCAAACTTTCTCATTTGCATAACTTTTTGGCCTTCAGACTCCCCCCTCCAGTTTTTTCACAGGGCGATCCGTACAGTCCAAACGGTTCTTAAAATATTTTTTTTCATTGTATTTCGTGACTGACAACATAGTTTTATTTGCTAAAAAGGGGTGAAGATTACGGTAATTGCCCTCATTACCACCGCTCATCGAAGGGCTTTTGTGACGAATGAAGAGAAGGAATTCGATAAAAGAAAACCTGACTCATCTCTCTCTTTCAAGGTTATGGAATCACTGCTTGTTTGGTGTATTGGTTGCATTCGCCGTTTTGTTGTGATCTTCCGGTGGCTCCACACCTTGCGAAATCTGTTTTGCCAAATTTTTAATGTCTTCTGTAATGATCTATTCGCAACGTTCTTGGAAGCATCTCATTCAATTCAATAACCTCGCCCCCTTGTGAACCTGCGTCGCCAATTACAGCGTTTGATGTTCAATTTTTTATGCAGCATAGTAGGTGTTGTACAAATTCCAAGGGATGATGGTGGGCGTCGGCAGAGTGCAGAGCTAATCTAAAGATATGGCAAAGAAAATACGGCGACTATGCTGAATGGCATACCTTGGAATTGAGTAGAAGACATTAGTAATTTGGCAAAATAGATTTCGCAAGGTGTGGGTTTGAGCCACCGATAGATCGCAACAAAACGGCGAATGCAACCAATACACCACACAAGCAGTGATTCCATAACCTTGAAAGAGAGTGATGAGTCAGTTTTTCTTTTATTGAATTCCTTCTCTTCATTCTTCACAAAAGCCTTCGATGAGCGGTGCTAATGGGTGCAATTACCGAAATCTGCACCCATTTTTAGCAAGTAAAACAATGTTGTCAGTCCTGTCATAGTACCACAGCATGGTCGAGTGTTATGCGGACGCCTTCATATGCCGTCGAAATGAGTGAACAGACAGAAATGATGCATTTTGCGTCCGAAAGCGTCGCCCTAATTTTCAGCAGGATCTCTCAGAAGTGGCTAGTGACTGAACTCGGCTCGTATGCGAAGTAGCCAGTTGGCCTGACAGAGCCGATTATGGCCACGGCTCGCGCACTAACGAAGCACTTGAGAGCGAGAGTAGTGACCAGTGAAGGGGTGTCTGCATCTGTGGGAGACTGCTGACACATTGGGGGGGGGGGGAAGGGACTATAGATGGGCATTGAAAGGTGAGGGTAAGGGAATGGGAGTTATAATATTTAAGGAAAATGAAAACCTTTATTT
>JACMIF010003112.1:0-15575 GCA_014805445.1 Diplogasteroides magnus
CGATATCTCAACGGACGGTCGACAACGACGAAGTGACGTGGTCTCGACGATGTCGACGTCTAAGTCGTCGACGAGGTCCACAAAAAACTTGAAAAAAATCATGAGGCCCCCTGATGATAACAGAATGATGTCCTGAAGATTTGGTGTCAATATCTCATAGGACGTTCGATTGACGTGAGGAATTGACGTCCTCGACGTCAGAATTCTGACGTCGTCGTCTTAAATGAAAAGCTACAGAAAAACTACCTATACTCACTAATAGGTCACCCGAACGGGGTGATTTTGTCGTGCTCCCATTTAAGATAATGCTTACTCAACGGTGTATTCGCTATAGGTAGCGAATAAGTTGGCGGAGGACATATGGGCTTTTTCCAGATCCGGTCCTGCAAAGAAATTTACCGTAGTATGTGCGTAGCAATGATGATAACAGGCTTCGGGGGTTGGTCGCTATTGAAATGGTAAAAAAATGGTAAAGAGTATCGGCATTCGAGGTGTTTCACCTGGGCCAGCCGCTCCTAAGGTCAGCTGTGTCTTGGAACCCTAAACCAGCTTCCAGACATGCCCGCTACCTTTCGCGGACGACTTCTTCCAATTTCCATACCGCGGAGGAATGGGCGCCTTGGTGGGCGGGGTGGTCGGGAAACGAACCCGAGACTCTATTGTAAACAAGACTAAAAAGGCGTGCGTACCGGGACCGACGTCGAACAACATATTGTTCAATAATCAATATAAATGAATAGCGTAAGTCGTTCATACCTGAAAGTATCGCCTGAACACATTGTAGATCATTGCATAGTTCAGCTTGATCTGGTCATCAATGAAGTATTTCCACTCATTGTCGCGGTCGAACATGAAGTGCGCCGAACGGAAAGGGAGACCTGGAAATCAATCGATAATTGCTAATCGATAATCAATTAACTTATCAGAAATGCTATAGATTACATGAATAGTATGGTTATTTAGAACTGTGTGCGAGAATAAGCATCAATAGAAAGTTCTCGCGCTTTTAATAAGCAGTCGAAACATACCTTCACTGAATACAATTGCGAAGCACGATTTGAGAGCTAGAGCCATGGCCGGAAGGTCGCTCTGGAATGTTTTCGCATGGGTGGAAGTCAGAAGCACCATGGATGCGTGCTCCAAAATGGTGAAGTGGGGATATGCCCACCCCCACAAAGGCGCGGTTCATGTGCCAATTCACCATTATGGCGCAAGTGTCCATTACGCTGTTGTCCTTCACCCTTTTTTCGCATCTTGCAAATTGACAGAAAGAAACCTGGATTTGGTACAAGTAATTCCCCGTGTCAACCAAGTGCAAGGCATCTTCTTCGGATGTAGGGTCAATCTAAAAATATCTGTTATATTTAAAAATCAATTATAACAATTGCACAACAATTATAATAACTAATTTTTATTATCCACAAAGTATGTTTTGACTAAACTAAATTAAATTCAATCACTGTTGATTAATGAAAAAATGCTTACAACAGGATTGTTCCGCGTTGCTTCTCTTAGCTCTACAAAGAGTGGTTCATTTGAGACGAGCATTTCTTGATAGAACCTGAAAGGCATTCTTCCGTTCCTTTTTACTATTAAGGCCCTACCATATTCCTTTGTCCGAGATCATCTTGTATGATCCGGATCGAATTAGTTTCGCGATATCACCACGATCCTGAACATTCGCATTAAGGTTGGCGGTTTGAGAACGGAATCAGTTATGTTTCACTGATCGGTATATCTTGACGGTTATTGATTTCGTAAAACATAACCATCCTAGAACTCAAAATGCCAACCCTAATTCGCATGAAGATAACAGATGTGACGAAAATAAATTCAAGATATTATCGAATATATGTTTCAAGGTCGCAATATTGTGTGCAGTATGAACGCTAAAGCATTCCCAAATAAATTATTCTAGACTGTAAAACCACACCAAAGTATTCTCAATTGTGTTGTTCAAATAATTCAAAACAATCAATAATCATCAATCGATATTCAATTCTGGCCTTGATCGGCGAGTTGTCGGTCGGCTGCAGCAGCGCGGTGAGAAGTGCTGCAGTGTACAGTTGCGGCAGCAGGCCCACTTGGAAGACAGAGAAGACCATTCGGGCTATGATGCCTGGACAATTCCATGTGTAATATTGTGCAGGGCTTATACGGGTATTAAAAACATCCATTATCGATCCCATGCTGTGGTCTCACAGAACGCACAAACAAAACTAAAGAGACGGTGGAGGTCAGAAACGAATAATATTGTTATACTATTACAATTACAAAAACAAATACAATTGCCAAATCGAAAGTTCATCGACCTTTAACATGGCTATGAAACATAATAAAATTAGATTTTATATATGCAGCAACTCTCTCCGAATATTCTGACCTGAGCAAAATTGAAAGGCATGCAGACCGCCGTTGAGGAATTCGTCCACCACATTCCACGGGAACTAAAAAGAAGAAAATCGTTGAAGTGTATAAAAATTTTGTTATTCTTCGCCTATTAAATAGTATGCTTCACACGGAGCATATTATTTGATAAAACAGTGAAATGCTGTTGGGAACATCCTTCGGCCTCATGAAAAAGAAACGAATAATATATATTTCCTATTTGTCGAACGACTTCTAAATTAAGATAAAAATAGCTCGAGATAAAAAATAAAGGAATAAACAGAATCAAACAAATCTGTTCCTTTGGAGATAGCTCCTAAATACTGACTGGCCTATTAGTCCACCGTCAGGGCCCATACCCCCCCCCCCAGTTCCCGGGACCCGCATTATGTACAAACATTGTCCATCCTCTCCTTCGCTCGAGCTCCAACTGCGATCTCAGCCTTGCCGATGAACGACCACACGAACATCTGCAAAGTTTCCTGATTTTATTGATTTTTTTTCGATTTTGCTTTTATTTCAGTATTGGCAGAGTGAATCGCATCGTTCTGCGCTCTCTATAGTGTTTTCGTCCCTATTACGGTTTCTAAATCGGTAGTAAAGTGCATTTCTGATTCGTCAAATCCACTCGGAGCGGTTGTATATCGTACGTAGAGACAACAACTCAGAGGGTATCAGACGAATGATAAATGCACTTTACTACCGATTTAGAAAGCCTAGTCCCTACTATTTGGGGTTCTAAATCAGTAGTAGAGTGCATTCGTCTATGGTCTGTTTCTCGGATGGCGGTTGTCTCACTCATGCGATAGACAACCGTCCACTAGATACTGACCACAGACGAATGCACTCGACTACTGATTTAGAATCCCTAGTCCCTATGCGCCAAAGATGACCACGCGATTTAGAGCACAGAGAGGTGGAATGCACTTTACTCTGACAGTATTAGCTTCTATTCAGAAGAAAAATTCATGGTTTTACTTGCAAGCATGACCTTTCATCTACTGTATTCCAGACAGAATGTAGCCTGAACTCCGTTCGGTGAACATTATGTTCTGCCGTTGGCAATGTAATTAATTGCATCATGCGCTAGATGGCGAAAGCTGATGCTTTCGTAGAAGTGGTAGACTAAATTGATGGCCGACTAATGTTATGACTATCAACGCACACGGATAACAAACTCTTTCCGCAAATTCCTTGGCTCGCACGGTTCCCGACTAATGTCATTGTACGCTATACAACAAACTCTTTCGCAACCTTTGAGCTTCTCGAGATCTCTGACTGTGAACTTTACACGGCGCATAATAAAGTAGGAGCAATGGAATCGGGCAAAAGTTCATAGCAGCTCGTCAACATTACAATATCGATGAGTTCGGAACGAGAGATCACGCCATTGGTGATTATATATTTACTTTTGCACATAAGTTTCAGAACAAGGGTAAACTCTCTTGAGAAATGGACAGAAGTGCTGTCATCTCGGACAACATCTAGACGAAAACATTATGTACTGCGAGTCCAAGGAGCCTATTGAATAGGAGGATCAACCACAGACATTTGCGCCATAATCATGGTTTTCCTTCCAACTTGAACCTGTACGATCAGTCCAAAGAGTATGCACAGCCACACGGTCTCGTCAAATGGTCGAAGAGAAGTAAACAGAAGGGTCATCGGAGTGACCGGAAACTCTCGCACAACGAACGAAGGGAAAATCTGAATGTCACCATTATGGCACTAATTTTCACGTCTATCGAAATATTTATTGGAGCAATTGATTTTTTTTCAAATATTATGTCGGGCTAAACCACAACTCTATTGATCTTACAAACTTGGTGGACCAATATCATGTCTTTGAAACATAATCGTTTAAAGTCGCTGTCAAGCAGGTTATTGATTTTTAATAAGATGCCGTACGAAATCACGCGCGAAATCTCAGTATTCTTGTTGCAAATGCCAGGCAGGTGTAAATGTGTTGCCAATCCGAGTTCATTCAAAAGACGACGTTCGTCCACTTGGCGTAGATGTCGTTCAATAACGTTATCGTGTACGAATAATGAACACTACACTTTGAAGCGGCCGTTGAAGTCGGTCATTTTCATGTTTCAAGCTTCTTATTTTGGTACGTGTTTAAGGTATATGGTAGGTGTTTGCGATTGTTTTCGTGAGGATAGGGCAGAATATTATGCAAAAAAACAGGAAAATATGATCAATCACCTCAGCAACTGTGATGGAGAAGTCGAAGTGCTGCAGACGAACTGCGCTCTTCTGAAACATCAGACAGACCAAGTCTGCTTCACCCGACTAAAATAAGTGGAATTAATTTTTTTATGTTGATTTCTTTTTCTTCTCGACCTTAAGAAATTCAGAAAAAATAATGGTTGGGTACCTGCAATCGTCCCGGAAGCCCAGAGAATGTGCCGTTTTCCTAAACAAAAATGAAAAATTTATGTGATCTACGCAGTAATATTGTGCAAAATGAAAGTAAATACCATCGGCCGTCCCCAATCCACATAATCCGGCTTCTCTGCAATATACTCCACGGAGAAGTTGCCGTTGACGGAAAGATTGTGGATGATCTGAACTTGACTAGAAATGACTAGTCAAAAGTTGAGTCCGACCCATAAATCGTGGCTACTACTGCAAAATCAAAGCGCTGAGAACTCATTTCTTCCCTGCGCTTCTTTTACCTGGATGGACTGCTTATTCTACATAAAAAAAAGCACGAAAGGATGGTGATACCAGCCGAACTGTCGCCCATCAAATAAATTATACGGATGAAACATTAGCAAAAACACCACTAATGATCATAGAAAAGACGAAAATGCGCGTGAATGTGGGAAAATACAGTCGGCAAAGAGACGTAAGGCGAATACTAGTAAATCATCAGGGCTGGGTGCAACATACCTCCAGACACCATCCGGGATAAGGGCAGGTCGGCGTGGGCGAGAGCGTCGGGAAGTTCTTGCAGTCCCCGTTGACGTCGGGATAATTTGCAGCTGCTATGACTCGCAATGGACGACTAGGCGCCCTCATAATGTAAATTGAATGCCTCTGAAAGAAAATTAAGTGAAAATATGATTTCAAATATTCAAAATATGGTTGGATAATGCCGGGTTGGAGGAGGACGGCGAGGTGTCCAAATAAGATATTCAAAGCGCGCTCCCCAACTAACCAGGGAAGTGCACGGACTCAACGTGAGCTTTCGGGACAAGATGTTCACAAGACATAGGCCTTCAGAAGAGATGTCGAAAACATGTTTCAATTTTTGCTGGAGACCGCTGTAGAACGAGAAACAAGCGTTTAAATTCTCGAAAATGTCAAAATTTGCTATGTTTGGGATTTTCTGCAGCAAGAACCAGGCTTCACTGAGGGACGTGCATACCCGCAATGGAGAGTACTTAAGAAGTATGATTTTTGTGATTTTTACTAGACTTGCTGGTTTAGGCATAAAAATGTGGCGAATTTTCAAAAGTGTCACAGTTGACTTGTGAACATCTCGTCCCGAAAGCTCACGTTGAGTCCGTGCACTTCCCTGGTAAGCGCGCAAATACGTTTCACCTAGTGCATATAGGTGGTACTGTTCGGCACAACTATTAGGGTGTCGGAACTGCCATTCAAATGTGAAATATGATTTCAAATACTCAAAATACAAATCTGAATTACTATATAAGAGAAAAGAAGAAGCATATATGAAAATGACATTTGAAAAAAAGCGAAAATGCGGCGTTCTGCATAAAGAGCAAAGAAATATCAAACACACTATACTTATGAAAGAGAGCTGTGTGTTCGAAACTACGATAAGTGCGATAAGCGATGAAGTTTGCGGCGATTCCGTTCCCGCAGGCCGTTAATGTTATTACTGTCGATTTGTGGTGAGCAAGTATGCCTAATTGCTTTTGGCTATCAATTCATTTATTTCAATTTGCCTAGCTATTCTCTGAAAAAATGCACGATCCGCTTCAACTTTGAGCCTAGTCAAGCCCAAAAAATGTGCAACTGCTCTTGACGCGGAATGCAGGTATCTCTAATTCTCGGCACGTCCGTTTGACCTCTTTGACACATAGACTCTTACAAAAACAAACGTATCAAATAGTCTAGGAGTTAAAAAGGTCGGCTGGAGAGTGTCAATGCCAAAGGCGAAAACAGGCACATTTCATCAGTCAACGCAATCTGAAATCACCAACGGACACAAGACTTTCAGCGCTCGAAAATTGACGAGTAAGGCCTAAAGTTCGTTTCGTCATCCTGTATTCTCCAACGCGCTGTCGTCTATGAATTGGAGATGACAGAACGAATGAGAGAACAGAGAGGCGGAATGAACTTTGAGAATTCATTTACCCTCACTATTGACGAGAGAGTTCGGAGAAGGCAATGCCTTCTATGTCATGCCTTCAAGGCATGACATATGTTTCTCTTTTCTCTTTCTCTATCTTCTCAGATGTTATGTGCACCTGCGATTTAGAGTGAATTCAAAATTAGCAAAGTAATGAGCAGTCACCTTTACAAAAGAAATAGAACAACTTCTTACTATTGACTATGTTTCATTCAATTCATAAGTGACGAAGAGAGTGTTTGGCAACAATTGATTGGGCCTGTGTAGTGTATCCAGAAATAGATACTATTTTATAGCACATAAGAATATTCAAGTGACTAAGGAGCGGAAATACATGTTTAATAATTATTTCATTAATCAAAGAAGTCATATTAATGGGAGATGTGAGCGCGGGAAATGTAAATATAGACGCAGCCAAATCAATCTTATTTTATTTACGCTGCAGAAAGCGCTTCATAAACGCTCAGTGTGGCTTTTTTAAAACGTTTCAAGGCGGACCAGGCCTTAACAGCTGTCGGCCGAGGTGAAACATCTCGAATGCCGAAACACTTTGCCTTTACCCTTTACAGGGCGGAGCTGTGCTGGACCACTATTCAAAGAGTGCTAACATTGTGGTCCAGCAGAGCAAGATGGTCGATGATGTTACGCAATTAGCGGCTCCGTCACGACCACGCAGACAAACATATGAAATAGCCGCATGAAATTACTAGAAGGACAAGCATTGAAAATACTCGATGCAGGAAAATTATGAAATTTAATAATACAAGTGCATTGGTTATTCAGAAAGCTCAAAGTGGATAACAAAACAGGTGAAAGTCCCACGTACACGTCAAAACATTTTCGTTATTTGTCCAAATGCCAAAACGAGCAGGGGACACCCGGGTTTGAACCGGAGATTTCTTGATCTGCAGTCTAATGCTCTACCACTGAACTTTATCCCCATGCAAGAGCGCGATAACGTCTCCGAACATAATTCTGTTGCATAATGTGGCCATTCAACGAAAATAGGTATGAGCCTATCTCTTGTTTTCGTCAAGAAGAAAGGCATTGGACGCAACGAGAGAAAAACAGAAGGTGATTTCGCTGGTGGGGAACCGGATGAACTCTAGATCTGCAAATAAGCAATGAACGATGTCGCTATATTTTGTTTGGGAAGCAGCATATTAGGCAAATGTTTACATAATCTTTTATCCGTGTCGAACGGAGGGCGCAAGATGATTGTTGAAAGTCGCAAGCCGACCTTTCATGCAATTAATGCAAGCAATATTGACATATAGCCTGTCAATACATCGTCGATTATCATAAGGGAAACCTAATTGCGCTCACACGGCAATTCAGCCAACAGAATAAGCAAACCACACCAAGCCCTGCGCCACACCACATGTACCTTGTAATGGCACTATCACAAGCACTCTCATCGCTCAAAGTTCGAGCCTTAACAGTAATTAGTTTTGCCTTTTCAAGCCTTTCGCCGTAACAACAGCCCCCAGTCGATAATCACGATGCGAAATACAACAAAATATTTATTTATATTCAATCAAGAATGGTGAAGTGCATTGTAAATTGTTATTTTTCGTTCCACATGGTGAAGAATATGCTTCGAATACATATCAATGCACTCTATTTACTGCAGTTAACCTACTCGGTGTTGTTATCTCCAGAACCTTTTGGGAGTTATCAGCACCGTGGAGGTTTGACGAATGGCTAATGGACTAAATTCACTGGTAAATGATCAATAGTGAAGAATCATCGAACTCTTGTGACCGATTGTGAAGTGGTGGTTTTTGAATAGTCCGTCACTTTAATCACTCCGCTCATAGTATCATTCCGCAATGTCGTCCAAGGAGTTTACTCGTCAATCGTTGAACGCTTTGGGACAAAATCTGTAAAACATTCATATGTATGATGCGTAAAAGCACAACGGAAATTTCTCGTCGCGTCAATTTTTACAAAATGCTTAATTTTCCACGGTGCTGCTATATTTATCTAATTCTTACACGGTAGAATGTTATCTATCTGAACTGTTATTCCTAGTACGCGTCTTACACCTAGATGCCACATGGTCTCTCATTTTTACGTGCTATTTCGCCGTTACGGGATATGTTTCAACTGTGCGAAAAATAGACTAGTGCAACAGTTCAATTAGGATACGTAATATCTTTCTTATAAAAATCCATTTGGTGACTTACCCTTCTATAAGATGGTGTCAGCCACAGAAAGGAGGCCGTGGTGAAGAATGAAAACGTTGAAAATGCGATCTGATATTTCACAATAAATGGTGTGACTAATAATCGAGCAATGGAAAATGCATGCATATTTATTATCTCTTTCCACATTTTTAAAACCTCGAAAATGTCAAAATGTGGAGGGATTGCACACAATTTGCCAAACGCGATCTCTTTACTTGAAATTTTTCGTGATCCGACGGAATTAAATGCCAAAAAATGCACTTTTGCTTGGATTTCCTACCCTAATATTTACCATTTCAATGAATCGAATAGTTGAACAGAGAAGCGGTGGACAGAAGGAAGCATCGAAATAGAGAAAGATCATCAGCGAAGCCACCGCTGGCATATAGATGACATTCGCTTGAATCACCTCAATTTTATCGGTGCAATAAGCCATGGATGCACATTCTCAAGGTCTCCAAGTGGGTAGCATTCAACAAGAAGGTGAACTGCTCATTCGTCTAATCAACTCGGAACGGTTATCTGCAGATAGTGCCACTACTGTGGAATTAAACGAATGGGAAATGCACTTTTTTCATCAATAAAGTGATTTTTTTCTGCGTTGATGCAAATCCCTTGCTCTCTTATCTCGCCAAGGATAATTCATCCTACTGAATATCGTCTCATAGACTCCGCCTATGGCATCTTCTTTTACGTCGATGACTTCATCCGTCAATACCGCAGTGCCGCAACGCGATTATAACGCGTTCATCTTTTGATTTCTATCCTAATGACGAAATAGATAGATAACAACAACATCCGCCCCTTCCAAAATGTGCCTAGTAGGGTTTCTAAATCGGGAGTAAAGTGCTTTTCTCATTCTTCTAATCCTATCGGAGCGGTTGTTTATGGAACGTAGAGAAAATAGCTCTGCGGAAATTAGACGAATGAAAAATGTACTTTTCTCTCGATTTAGAAACCCTAGTGCCTACATTACCTGTATTAGCAGAATTTGCGCAGCCCTTCTTTGGTAGAAGAATGTCCGTTCGCTTATCTTGTGCTAAATTTGATTGCACTACATGAAACTCATAAATGAGCAACCTTAGACGACTGCAGGAATATGAAAAGCCGAATTGAGAGTGTTGGCAGAACAGGGATCACGATGACCAAGGAGCATAGGAAAATTTTCATTTCTGAAAAACAGGTCGTTTCCGGAAATTACATTTGTAATTTTCTTTCTTCATCCACAGGAGTGTGCGTATTATGTATATTTACTATATATTTGAAGATATATCCTCTGTGAAACATAACCGTAAAGTAGTCAAACTTACAACCCTAGTGTATATCTACAAATTCATCACCAACCGATATTCAACACCGGGTTGTCCCCTCCCTTCCTTCCATAGACTGTAACATCGGGGTACTGCCGAGTCCAATCAAGGTTCAGTTCCTGAACATGAAAACAATAGTACATTCTGGGTATCTTGGCATTTTTTGAACAGAGTTGAAAACAATTACAGCATTGGAAAGCGTTCCATGAGTCAGTCTTTAGCTTGCTCTCATTATCTTCTGTCAAACTCGATTGAAATACCATTGTTGATAAATAGGCAGGAGTGTTTTTCATTATCAGAGGTGAAAATATCCATGAAGATCGAATGTGAGAGACAAGAGACACACTTTTTACGGTTTTAGAAGCCCTAACTGAGTTTGCGAAATTCGACGCCCTGTATTGCATATGCACAATCCCCTAAACTAGGATGTCGCTTATGGTGACGATATTGACAGCCGCCATTTCGAACCGTCAAATGTTTTTGATCGTAGAGGCACCAAAACTTGACAGAAATATAGAGTATAACAAAATAAATCAATACAGTGACCATAAGCAAAAAATCAATATAGTCACCATAAGCAAAAAAATCAATATAGCCACCATAAGCGACACTCTACCTTATACCTTTATAATCGCTTCTTTGTCCTCATGATCCCTTCCGAAGAAAAAGAAGCCGATCACGTTCACAAACCCGACTGCATACAGTGAGCACATGAACAGTATCCTGAATCTGTTGGGGTGTATTATTGTGGAAAGCTAACTTGATATACCGAGTACATACACTCCATCTGGATGACGACTGTGTACTCCCAAAATTTGTGAGCTATTTCGTCGTTTCTTTGACCATGAGACATGATTTTGAATAACTTTTACGCTCAACATATAGAGGCCGACTTTCAACTACGTAAATCATAATAATAGCATATGCTGAAGCTATTGAAGGTAAAAACGATTATACTATGGTAGGCAGAACAATTCACATGCGATTCGCGAACGATTCATTCTGTTATTCTGGCCTCATCCTCGCCTGCCCTGTTGTCTCTCGTGTGAACATAGCACCGCTGACATTGAGCGAGGCAAACAGAATGAATCGTTTGCGTATGGCATGTGAATTGTTCTGCCCACCCTAGATTATACTCATTATCATCCCGCTTTTAAACCCGATTGCTAAAATTATTGGCCACTAACAAGTGATGATGCCGCACACCTGGAAATTGTTTCTCAATATATTATTTATGAATCCCTAATGAATTGTTGCTCTTGCTTGTATGCTCGGCGTTGCTAATGGGACGTTATTGACAGCCGTTGATTCCTAGCCGTCTAATTCCTCCGAATCGGTCGTCCCTCACAACGCAGAGACAACAGCTTTTAATGAAATGAGACGGTTAGGTATCAACGGCTGTCAATAACGTCCCATTAGCGACATCATACTGTATGCCTCACAGTTGAAACATATCCAGGATCGCTTGCGGAGGTCAGAGAAACGATGAAATCGCAAAAAGGAGAAGGACATTCGCTCAAAAACATGAGGGGCGTAATAGGCACTACCAACTAGAGTGGACGGGAGGGGAAGTGGACGAGAAAGGGGTAATTCTTTCCATTCGTTTCATGCGAAGCGGTCGTTGGTCGACCTACGAATTGGTCGACCAACGAGATTGGTCGACCAACCGTTGGTCGACCAAATATGTGGTTGATCGACCAACGAACCTTTCAAATTGGTCGACCAATAAATTCAATAATAAAGCTATTTTTCAATACGCCGATGTTTTTGATTAATGTGGCTGTGTAAGTTTCTTTTGCAATCGTGAGCCCTCCACAGGCCACACATCCCTTAGGCAACTTTTCAACCTTTGTTCCAAAAACTAGCTTCTAGAGAAATTCGTCCCTTAAAAACACGAAGACGATATCGTTTTTATCCGCACAAAAATAGTTCCCTGGGACATGGAAAGTCGTTAATAAGTAATAGGAATCATACGTTAGTATCGGTATTACGGCAAAATGTTCGTCATCGAAGAGTTTTGAACCGGCGTTCACTCGATCATGAAGCAACAGCTTACACCACTAGGCCATTAGCCATTTAGCTTGGCGAAAGGGAATGAGTACATAAGTAGAGGCATTGACATGCACCACCGCTGTGGGCGGGGGAAATAGAAGGAATTGGTCGACCAAATGTCCTTTAGAAGTAGGAAATTGGTCGAACCATTCTTTCATTCGTTGGTCGACCAATTGATCGACCCACTCATTCTTTCATCGCTTGGTCGACCAACCCGGTCGTACTACGTTTCATCACCCGTCCACTCTACTACCAACAGTACAATTATTATAGGATGCCTAATAGGGTAGGCAAAGCGTCACTTTCGGGTGTCGCTCGAGTGTCGCATTCATTTTTCTCTAATCTCTTCCACGCGGTCGGTCTCTATTGTGAAGGGACCGATCGCGTAGAAGAGATTAGAGAAAAATGAATGCGACACTCGAGCGACACCCGAAAGCTTTGCCTACCCTAATACCTAATACACATATAGGTTTCGTACATTTGCTGAATCCTCATGTTCCTCGAAACAGTTGACACCATGCTGTGTGCAACGTGCGTCAGGAAGATGTACGAAGCCAGGATGGTGATGGTCACAAAGACAGTGATTGTCTGAATTTTTCATTATTCGTGTAAACCAACTATGATTGGCAGTTTGACCACTTTATGGGTTATGTTTCACAGCGAGTATATCTTCAAATATATGGAGGCCTTAAAACATAACACATAAAGTAGCCAAACTGCTAGCCATAATACCAACTTGATATATCGAGTGCAAACCCTCTCTCGATTTCTTCCTACGCTCTCTCTAATTTGAGTGCTATTGCCGTCGTTTTTCTGACCAGCAGTCATGATTTTGAATAGGTTTCAAGTTCATCATATAGATGCAGACTATCAACTATGTTTACACGAATAATATAAGTAAAATTATCAATGCAAAAATGCGCCCACCATCACAATCCAACCGGGAAGCACGTGGCAGAGAATTCCTCTGCATAAAATTGCGGAAACGGGCATGAGAGGATACAGAGAGTGCAGAAAGCCGTTGAGCAAATCAGCCACCATGAATACGGACTGAAAATTTGATATATAATTTGATATATATTCGGTGATATATAAATCCTAACAGACTGGTCTAGTAGAAACCGGCCGGACCGACCGAGAATCGATCCCCTGACCGAGGAATAAATCGTTCAAACATGTTTATAGGGGATTATCCACAGGGGTCCTTCCGTTGGACGGATGAGTCATTCTACATTTTCTAACAATAAATGTCACCTACCTGAAAGACGATGTACCACCATCGGTATTCCGCGTTCATGAACTTGGACCGTTTCAACAGCAAATGCAGCATGAATGGATGCATTATGAGTATGGCGAATGCTGAGTAGACCATGGCGATCCTGTGTTTATGCTCATTATAACCACATTATAACGGAATAGTGCAATAAAAATAATCAAAAAATCATTGGCTAAACAATATAGTGAATTTCTCATTCATCTAATTTCCTCGGAGACGAATGATAAATGTACTTTACTGCCGATTTAGGAACCCATACGCAAACGATTTTAATTTCAAAATGTTCCAATCGGCTCCAAATTTGGCCCAGACGTAGATCAAGTGTTTAAAAATCAATATCCAGAAAATGGGCCATACGAACCATCTCTGTAGTGGCGCCAGGTAGTCCCTGTCTACGGACAGACTGTAGAGCTGATCCATTGTGAAGTTGGAAGAAAATGGAGAAACTCAGAAATGGCAAAATGGACTCACACTCAGAAACAAATAACAATTACAATGTTATCCGCTCGCTCTAATACGAAAAACAGGGTGAAGGCAAGTGCGCAGTGGACTTTGTTCCACGTAGGCGGGTGAATTGGACACCAGTGTTTCTATAACGGTAATTTTATGCGAGAAAGGTCAGTTCTCATTCGTCTAATCTCCGAAGAGCGGTTGTCTCTCACATATAATATACAACCTATCCGAGCAAATTGGACGAATGAGAAATGCACTTTCTCGCATAATATTACCGTTTTAGAAACACTATTGGACAATTGCGCCGCGAGTAAGGAGAGCATTATGGAATTTTTAGCCTCCCCAACCTCGTCGGAGTGGTCGTCTCTCATTGCAGTAGACAACCGCTCGGAAGAGATTGGGGAGGTAAGAAATTTCATAATGCTTTCCCTATCCGTGAGAATGACGGCAATTATGGCGCGTCTGTCCACCAAAAATGAACCAAAAACAAAACAAAAAAACCTTTCTGCATCATAAGAACCGATAAGATAGGGTCGCACGCGAGTCTTTTTGTGCATCGTCATTTCTCTATTCTCTGGGGTGCGGTTGTGTCTGCATTATATAGACAACCGCATCTCTGAGAGTAGAGACATGACGAATGCACTAAAAGACTCATATGCGACACCCTACAATAAAAACGTGCAAGATGGCGGATGGCGCTTCCGACCCGCAAATGTAGGAAATATAAAAGATTTGTTCACGTCTTGCAGATTAGGGTTTCTAAATCGGTAGTAAAGTGCATTTTTCACTCGTCTACTTCACTCTTTACATTCGACAGACAACCGCCCCGAGTGGACTAGAAGAACGAAAAAAACGTATTACCACCGATTTATAAACCCAACTACAGACTCACAACATGCTCGCTTTTCCAATGGCACGCGGCGACACGTGTCACACACCTTTTTTGTATTCTTCCTTCCTTCTTGTATTGTATTCTATTGTTTTCTTGTATTCTATTACCGTATTCCTAGAATATGAACTGTTTTGTCAGTCTGTCTATGTGTTTGTCACACTTTTCAGAAAACACCTTCACCGTGGTCATACTGACTCAAACAAAAAAACTGTTGGATATACTCGACGAGACAAGTTCAACCGTAACCGTCACTACCGTAGCCGACGTACAGTATCCCTCCCAAAAATTTCAGAATGGTCCAATCGTTCTAATTTTTAACCCTTATAGGTAATCGACCACGGCGAATCCAAAAAAATATTCTTGACTACTACAGTCATTGGGACTGCACTGCATGGTCGACAGGAGAGAATAATACTTTTACTTTGGCTTATTGGATTGCTGCAGCTTGTATTCAAACGTGATACACTACTGGCAATAAGTATTCGCTCACTTCGTTTTTTGGTCATAACTTTGCTCAATGTTATCGAATATCCCTGAAATTTTTTTTGGGAGTTCTCGAGTGAAACTCCCATAAAACCTGAAAAGGAGGTGTACCGGTCATGCATGGGGGCCGAATTACATGGGGGCCGAAAACACATGGGGGCCGAAAGTTTTGCAATTTTTTTAGTTAGGGGTCCGAATCGGCTGA
>JACMIF010003113.1:0-11154 GCA_014805445.1 Diplogasteroides magnus
ATATATTAGAATGCAAGCACGTTTTTTGGTGAGATATGGGAACCAGGTTTAAAGGTTTTTCGAATTTTATTCTGATGCCGATTGAATGCGGAGAAAAAAATGGGTCCACTTTCGACCGTTGTTCTGAGCCTCGCAGGTGAACCCGAAACATATCACGCGGTATACGTGTGTGACATTTAGTCAGTTGTAAGTAGCCACAATGAGTAGTGGTTGCTATCAACGGCTGAAGAAATACACAAGATTAATGAAAAATGGCTCAAGACTTATTTATCAACCTAATAATTGCTTTGATAATATAACCCTGCTCTCCGTCATTCCCAATGCATGAACGCCATGTAACCATTCATAATCATATCATAGAGCAGTCACATTTCGTTCATACTTTTGCTGTTTTCTTACGAGCTCCATCATCGAACCAACTCACTGGACCGATATGGTCCCCTCTTCCTTCTAATTTCTGGTCCGGCTACATCTCATTCATAATTATACCCACAAACTAGTCTCTCTAATCTCAACTATGTATATAGTCTCATGTACGTCTCAGAACAAATATATTACCCAAATCCGGTGGCTCATCTCCCAACATGTCGTTCAAAAAATGCATGTCGGAAGTGCCTCTCACAATTGGCATGCGGGCATATACTGAACTAAATATGTTGTCATTACCGAGGTCCCGACTAAATAGCTATGTTGGTCAACAAACACAGATAAGAAGTTCATCAGAGCACAGAGAAGACCGTGTTTGTGTCTACTTTACTCGCGATTCTGATTAGCTATGCGTGACACTGGCTTCCAACTTCACTAAATTCAAATTAACTATCATCTGTGAATGGGACATATGAAAGGACGCATGAGATTGGGGAGGTTAGAGTGCCCACCTTCCAGCACCGAGCTACGCTATCCTGTGATTATTCAAGAGTGGCGCATGCCAACATTCCAGCTGTCAATTACGGACGTCGTCAAGACCACCCGCGCACTTCCCAGATCATGCCAACACACATCGCCCGTGAACTAAGACTCTAATTAGCGAATTCCCCCTGATTTTATGGTCGTTGCCATCATTTCACCCGTATGATTGCGTTTTGTGCTAACTATACAAAAACAAATTTGGATTGCATATTACATACATTACATCAGGTATCAAAATGATCTGGGACATCTTCATGGCCACTATACAAAGTCTCGCCAGTGCACAAATTCTTTATCCTCTATTCATACTCGGTCGAGGTGTGGAGGGAGAGACTCACACAGCTATGCATTTACAAAGAGTGCAACTCTCAACGGACAATGGAACAACCACCACTGCTGACCCAATTCATACAAAACAAGTATATAAAAATATGCGACATTTTTTCTTTCTCAAATCACAGCCAAACTGATATATGTCATCTCTATTTCAAGCTCTTTCTGAAAAGTTGTAAGGCCAACAAAATATTAATTTTTAAAAAATATCTCAGGTAATGCTCATGATATGGAAAGTAAGTAAATAAGTATGGGAAAACATCAGTACAAGGTATAGGCGCGAATAGAATATACGCACCTGGGAATTGCGTTCTAATGAGTTATAGAGTGAAAGGGTCGAAACGACAGTTCATAAGAGACTAGCTCACAATCAGAACTCCCAGATGAGTCGCATTCAAGTTACAAAAGGAATAAGTTACAATGAGGGAATAGCGGCGAGGACAGCAGCCAGTTCGAGTTGAGCCCGCACTGTCTCCGATATGTCCTCAAGAAGGCCGGCCGCGCAGTCGGATATCAGCAGGGTTAAGAAGGGTGAGATGGCCTCTTCGAGGAGGGCCTGAATGGGATTCATGAGCTATTCTTCACTCCCAAGTGACAAGTACAACCGGACATAGTGGACCAAGTGCATGGAGTCTTACCTGAAGTTGACACAGCAGCCCGGCATCGGCGGTGAGCGAGGCCGCGCCGCGAACACTGCACTCAGTCAGACTGCAAACAATTTTATTGTCCTAATTTTTACAATTATATTCCATTAACACTCACTCAAAACCATTAGAAGTTGCACATGTGCAATCACGCGTACTTTCTAGTTCCTGGGTGTTAGCAGCTTCGAATTGAGATCTTTGTCCACATGTTTCGTTTCTCGTTAACGTTCACATGGTTGCAAGTGTCGCCCTTCTACCCTCCACCCTGACTCACTTCATTACTTTTCCCCGCTGTCGCCCCATGGCTCTGCACATATCCCAGCTGAGCTCACTATCACGAGTCCTCTTCTGCTCCCCTTCTTTCCCCTCTCCTCGTAATACAATCCACGGCGCAACTGTTCTGACGACGCCCTTTTATTGTAAGCCGCTGGGCAGGCGCGTCTTTGCCCTTGCCCCCTCTCCCATTCCAACAGACATGGATCCCCTCCTGATATGCATAGGTCGGCCAGGCACCCCTAGCTACACTCTTGATCTGCTTCCCACAGACACATTCCCTCGTCGCCTCTTATTGACTGTAGTCGGCGGTGGAGACTTGTATATGTGTGTGTTCGCTTCATGAGAGGAAATGGCGAGAAAAAGCGGTGGGTGGTTGATATAGGCAACCGGAGTGCCTTGCAAGAAGTTGGGGTCGGACTATAGACATCTCTTATCTTTTGAATGGAAATGAAAGGAAACATACTTAACTATATGCGCAGAACATACTCATGATTTCATTGAATCTCATCCGGATTAGCAGAGCAGACCGCATAGCTCACCTTGTTTACTCATTAGCCCAGAAAAGGGGTAATTACATCTGAGGCTACAATCGCGGAGACTTTTGATTACGGGTTTGTTGCTGCAGATGTGAAGTTGTGCCTCGATCATAGTGAGGGTGGATTGAGCAATCTATCACAGATTGAGCCACATGCCGATACATCACAAGCTGTCGCTATTAAAAGGGCGGCGGAGGGAGAAAGAACATTTATGATAGAGGCGCAGGAGGGATTGTATGGCGGCACTCTACTACTACGTGGCGTGTTCCTCTCCAATGCACGAAATGGAGGGCGAATGCCTCCAACAATTCCTCCCCTACCAGTGGAAGAGAGTCTACCACTTCATTAGAGACTGCAGACGTGGGAAGCACGACCGCATTTGCAATCATCAAGGGGCACCAGGAGCAGAGGGTTCTCCCTGCTCATTCATACTTGATGCACAACAGCCAGGCCTGCACACCACCACACCAACATGCCAGTCTGATCAGAGCCACACTAAGAAAACAAAGAATCAGATGGTGTCAGGGGACATTCATTCAAACAAAACAAAACACCATGCGAATAGATCATTTTTATTGCGGAGTTATGAGCAACAATACAGGTGCATTAAAGGACAGAAACGTCTACACCCATTATTCACCTTCTTACAAGCTCTTCATTCACGTGGTCGTCTACAGCCACTTCAAGTAACCTCTTCGACTCTTCAGCGACCATTCTTACAACTATGTCAATTTCTTCTTTCGTGATCGGAGACTCAACGTGGTGCTGTGTGACCCGCTTTTCCTCTTCTTGCTTTTCATCCTGAACTCATTACGTCCTTTAGGCCTGTATGTTAGATTGGTCCCTTGTAATGCATGACATTGGTCTCATCCCATTGATCGTTGTACGGTTCCCACACAAAGTCTGCTGTCTGGCGATAGCGCCATGTGGGCCCTATGGATTGGAGACACTTGGACAAGTGAAGGGAATGGGGAAGAAGAAGGGCCGGCGAACGACAGGAGGAGGAGGACAGCAGCAGCAGTATTACACACCTCCAGAAAGGGGAGAGGGACTGAGATGATACGCGAGGATGGGAAGAGAGAGGGCAGTAGGGAGTCTTCACTTTCTGACTGAGAGATGATGAGTGGCGACGAGCACTTTCCCTCTAACCTGATGGAGAGGCACCATAAAAAAGAGGCTGCAGTTCGACTGATCACGAGTCACTCACTCACTCGCACATCTGTTGCCCGCGCGCACTTGTCTTTCAGAACTGTCTTTCATGTCTTTCAGAACTGCCTCTTGCCTCAAAAGCATCTGTTCCTATGTCATAACCTCTGTTGATTTCTCAAAGTCTGGCATTTTGTGAGTGCGTTCGGTAGCCCATCGGAAGGGGATCTGCAGTGAGCCCTGGGAGATGAAGAGAGAGAAAGAATGGACACAATTGAATTGCGACGAGCCATTCTCTTCCTCTAGAGGAGCGTCGTCTTGGGCGGGGAAAAAGGACAAGAGATAATGGAGAGGGTCGTCGTGTTCTCCTCTGCTCTCCACTTCGTTTGGTCTCTCTTTCCTGTCCCAATTTGATAGGAACGCCACAGCTCCAAAGTGGAAGAAGTCCTGGAAAGTCCTCCTTTCTTCTTTCGCAGTGCCCTTGAGCGAATGAGCGAAGCTGAGCGCTCTCTCTTTCTGGAAATGAAGCCTCCGGAAGCTTCGGATGCAGGAGAGGGGTACGAAAGAAACTCTACTGAGAGTCCGAAGGGGTGCTAAACACACTCGACAGCCAAGTATGCACGAGGAAGCTGCTCTTTAGCGCTATGTGTGAGAGCATGGATGACCACTTTCCACTATGACTTCTCGGGTCGCAACTTCAAAAGAGACTTCAATTTTTCTCGTCACTCTCGTTGTAGGCCACTTCACTACTTCGAACGAACGACGCCAACGATCAATGGGGGAAGAGCGGGTATGGCGAGAAAAACGGCGCCCTACACGTCGTCTTGGTCAAAGACAACATCGGGCGCGCTTTATAGATAAAGATAAAAAACGAATCACGCTGCCGCCGGCCTAAGCGAACCTTAGCCCAGCTTACATTCGTATGATAAGTCTGTGGCAAAGCATTCACTTAGCCGGCGAATCAGCGCAGTTAACTAACCTTGGCACAAATGTAATGGGCGGTAGAAGATCGTCGTGAGTCAACGGCTTCATAGTCATGCACTGACGCGGTAGAGGGAGTGGGTCGCTCATCAGGTAGTTCTTCCTGATCAAACGAAGTAGCGCTTCTCACTAGCAGGGCTGCCAGATGTGCCTCAAGCTGAGGAACAGCATGGCCGTCCGCCAAAGCTGTACATATGGCAGCCAGTTTAAGAAGCGAACTTCGGGGAGCGGAGAGAAGAAGGGAATGGAGGTGACTGGCGGGAGACTGCAAGATGTACTTTTGAGTAGGATCAGGGAGGGATAGGGATGGAGGAGGAGGCTGGTGGTAGTGCTGGTCAGACGACGTAACTGTTATGAAGTGAGGGCGTAGGAATGAATGAATGAATGAGGAAGGGGTAGGAAGGGGGTGGAGAGTGTTGGGGAACAGAGAGAAGAGGGACACGACAGGAGCGGGCAGTGGAGAGGAGGACGAGAAGCAGAAGCTGCACAGGAAAAGAGAAGAGGCGGGGCGCACGCCGGCCCCGCCCTCCCTTGTGTTCTTCCAAGCACTTCCTCAATGGACCATCTATCACTGTCTGCACTCTCATGTCCCTCCTCCACATCTGCATGATCAAGACTGATAATCACCAAATACAGCAACTAGAGGTGTCGGAACCGCGAATACTTAAGAGCTGAGGGGGTTCGCACATTGATTTCGCATGATGTCGCGAGATTTCCGCAGGTGAGACTTAGGGGAGAGCAAGAGATGAAGGAAATTCTTGGCATTCGCCACTAATGAGCTTTCGCCTGTGCTTCGTCTGCACACCTGGGTGGCAGTACAAGGATAGTGTGTGGACGTGAATGGATACAAATAAAGGGACACGCAAATGAAGAGATGAAGAGAGGGGGATTAGTCGGGACGAAGAAGGAGGAGGAAGAGAACGAAGACGAGCTTTCACACTAATTGCAATGACCGTTGGTTAACAAGAACAACTTATCAGCTTCCCTACGCTAATTGCGGAAACAATTCAGTGAAACATTACGGAAAATAGTTGTTCAAGCAAACTAGTGCTAGTATTGTGCAATGCTCAAATTACTGCTCTAAAGGGTGACTCAAGGGGGAATTGGATGTTGGTGATAAACAGGGCAGGGAGTAACGTTGCCTAACGGTAATCAGAATATTGCTGACCGGTCGCGTGAGTAGTAGTTGAGACAGCTGCGTTGTGTGTTCCGATGCGACTCTCTCCAGTCGCGACAGTTGCTCCACAAGCAGAGCATTCTGTCCCTGGCAAGAGCATGGCGCATTGTGAACATTCACAGGCGTAGCCTAAACAAAGGTCTGTGCTCAAAAAGAATGAACCACATGGTGGTCTAGGCGACCTTGTTGTCGTGGAGATAATTTCTACTGAAATATTCTTAACCTCGTCCCTAGATGTAGATGGACCAAGACCATTGAGTCTAATAGAAGACGAGGAGGTTCCGCTATCTTGCTGTGAGATTCCAAGATTCATCACCTAGAGAATACCAATCAATCGTAATGTATTTGGACAAATATACAACACACAGCAAAAACAATAAAATCAGAAGGGAAACACATAAAAATAGCAAGAAAAGTTGAGTTAAAATTAATCATATAGTTAGGCATTGTTAGAAAAAATAGACAACTAATCCCGTGTCGTCTAATGCCACTGCTGTTTCGAATTAGCCTCATCTTCTCAATTTCTCCCCAGTGATGCAATTTTACACGCATAGGCTTTGCAGCGAATATTTGAGGATACATACTGGGTGGTCTTAGTAAACACTCTTCTAAGACTTCTTCATTATTTTGCAGATAATGAAGACTTCAATATGTCTGGTAATTGAACCAAACATCACTGAAAAAGACCAAAACATTAAATGAGACATGGAAAGGAAGGTGCTGCATCTCGAGCATCACGACCACTTTTATATTCAATATAAACGGCGACGAGATGCAAGATCGGGAAACGTAAAATGGACAGCAAAAAAGTGGAATTCTTCAGAATTCGTTAAAATTTGCCACTGTTGTAGATGCAAGTTTGACTCCATTGCTCTCTGTACTTGAACATTCTCACATGGAAAATTAGTATTATTCTATTCTTAGTCCCATGACCGCAGATGTCTGCATAGGACAGCTCAACAACCTTGTACGCTAATATACACTGCCAGTTCAACAACCCCATGCATCACAACACAGATTGCCAACATGGAATATCAACAAACAATGAGAACATAAATTTAAAAATCTGACCTTATGGTTCCCGTTCCGCTTTCCTGTACTATTGTCTTCGTCTTCATCTTCCGGAAGATTGTCCAGTGCCTCCATCAACTGATCGTCTTCAAGCGTTGGCATCGTACCACTCGACTAAATCATAAACATATTGTGCAGGCCAATTTCCCAAACAATCACCATAGTAAAGGAAGCAATAGATTATTAAATAAAAGGTTGGTTAGGCCTGTCGCAATCAACGACTGTAATGAACAAACGGTTACCTGAAGTCGTTCAAGTCGTTCTCTCATAGCTGTGAGGTGTCTGGAAAGATAGTACTTTTTCGAATGATTATAAATGCATTTCCTTTTGAGTATCAATCAAGCGCTTATGTGATTCGAAGTGGATGATGCTGATTAGACACGCTCGTAAGTCTACCGGCCACACACTAATCGGTTTAAGGATGTCCTAATCGCGCATATTTCTTGAGATGTGCTTGATGCCGAGAAAAAGTGCAGGACACAGAGGCGTGATTTGCCTGCTGACGTTGGAAGAAGTTCTTGGTCCGTAATGTAAGACACGTAACATGTAAACAGCCGTCAGCAGAAAATACCCCGATGAAAACGCAGGGAGAAGCGTCATCCACCCGAAGTAAATAAAAGAGAAGACGCAGTCACCAAGGTAAAAATAGTCGTATTCGAATACTTTTCATAAAACAATATGAGTTTCATCAAATGTTAGTCGCAAGTAGGGAACGCATTATGGAATTTTTAACCATATCAATTTCAATTTCGTCGGAGCGGTCGTCTCTCATTTCGATAGACGACCGGTCGGAAGATTTGGGGTGTTAGAAATTCCATAATGCATTCCCAAGCCGCCAGTAAAACAGAAAACGCTTACTGTAGACTCATTTGTGCACTGGCGAGGTTCATCTCAATGTCTACACGGGCCCTATCTGCTTCGTTCTCATCAGACGATGGTTGTTCACTCTTAGCCCGTGGAGCCCCTCAATTTACTCAGTTCACTTCATTTTACAAAAATTCACCAACCTTGTTCAGTTGCATTATCGTTCTGCGGCACTGCGTCTCCGGAAAGAATTCTCCTTAACGAATCACACTTTATCTACAAGCTTAAACAAAACTGATAGCAATAAGTTCAGTTCTATAGTATCCCGATATTTATAACGTAATTTTTAATGACCGTACCTGATAGCGTCCATTCTCTCCCTTCGAGCTTCCATCGCAGCAAATTTTTCTCTGATTGTCGCCTGCAGCTGTTCCCGTCTACAATGAATTCGTTGAGGAGGGAATGAGATAACTACTACAAGGTAACACCCAAACAGAAGATCTGTTAGTCTTCGATTAAAGTAGTGGGGGAAGTAGACATTCTATGCATTTGCGTCATTGTGTGCTCATTGAGGACAAAGGGACCAGAGACGAGTCTGAGAAAGACGGTGAAGAGTCGAGAGATCATGCTAATACGAGAGACGCAGAAATGAAGACGGCAGCAGTTGCCCTATACACTTTAGTTGAGGATATGTGTCTGATCATCCGTTACCTCCGTTATTCAGTTGTTTCTCACATCGAGAGATGGGTCTTACACAGCGAATTGTGCGAACGACGGGACTTGTCAAAGTTGTTTAAGTCTTACGAATCGAAAGATGGGGATCAGACATCAATTCCTGATCAAATCCCTCGAAATAGCTGACTAACCTCTCTCGTTCTGCCTTCACTCTTGCCCGAATCTCTGATCTTCGTTGTTCGAGCGTCTGTTCATCCAGTTCAGACTACAAAGCATGAAGTTCATTATTCGCGAAATACGCCAAAAGATCTATTGAATATCATCAGCTAACCTTTTCCTCCTTCGTCTCTTCTACCGCAACGACAGGAGGAATTCGATCTGTCGGAGAGATAGTAATCTGCAACATTGTATTCTACACTAGTTTTGATAGGTAAGGCGCTACCTCATCTACTGCTTCCTCTCCTCCTTCCATTTCTTTTTTCATGACTCCTTTCCTGAGCGTGTCTAGTTCTTTCTTCTTCTTTTCATTGGTTTGACGTTCAGAAGCAACTACAATGCTGTTCATGGAATGGTAAATTCTGGCAATGTCCACACCCTTGAGTCTCGTCTTCTCCACATCCAATAGAGCCTGCCTTGCTTGCTCTGCTAGAGCAGATGCTTTATCTGATCGTTGCTCTTTCACGGCGATGTGCTGAATGGTTACGGTATTCAACGACATGACCAACAAATTCTCTACCTTCGACTTATGGAGAGACAACTTCGCAACAAGTTGTTCGTTGACAAGTGATGCAGCAAGGGCTTTAGCTGATACTTCGGAGATCTCTTTCAGTGTCTGCTCGATCTGAAATTGCACCGATGATTAACTTACAGCAATACCAACGAAAATGAAGTATCGATAAAGTATCATATCTAAAAAAATCTGACCTCGGCTCTGTCTGCATCATAGTCAATATCTTCACTGCTCTCGATATTCTTCTCTTCACCTTCCTTCTTAGATCCTTCAGCTGCTCTGAACGAGCAATGTTCAGAAAAGTGACTTCGACAAATTGCTTACCTTAGAATCTCCACTTCCTCGGCCACGTCCGACGTTGCTTTCTCATGAATATCCTGAAGAACAGTTATGAATGATTCCACATTATCATATCAAGGTACAATTCTCAAATGAACGAATAGCTAACCACGATGCTCTTCAGTATTTCCATGTATTGCTTCTCTTGTTCACCAAGAGTGTCGAATGCACCCACCAGCTTCTCCATCGTGACCTTATCGGGCTGAATACGACTTTACATTAAAAAAATATCTACAGGTTAGCAATTGCAATATGTACAGAGCAAATGTAATAGGTTGATATGTTCCCATAATGCCTGTCGATTCAACCAAATGTGATACCTCTTCAGACTTCGATATGCCCTGAAGTGCAGCCAGGATTCGCTGCTTCTTCTGCTTGATCAACTCAATATTGTTCTTCACCTGAGCGCGACGGGTGATCTAAACTCCAAATCAATTGTCATTCTTGAAAACCGAAAATGTTCAAAGGGTGATCCTGACCAGATTGTCATCCGCCTTCGGCGGCGCCACTTCATCTGCCATTCTAACGATCTAAACATGCAAACATTCGGCTGAAAACTAATGAAAACACGCGTAATTAATGATCAGGTACACAGAAATCGGCGAGAACAAGAGACATGGGAACGTAGTCGACAGACTTGATATCAGCAGTGGTCAGTGCAGTCACTCTCCCACCCACAGACGGAAAAGGCAATGGATTGAATCGATGGACGTGTATAATGGCCTCCTCTCGTCCTCCCGCCAGCCGGTATGCTTAGTGACAGTCATTGTACACATCGATGGTCAGAGGGGGTTCCACCTCTGCTCACTCCCCCCGCACTCCATCGTCCCTTAGTCCCCCAGCTTACTGCTAAATCACTTCGGCAGACAGTCTCGCAAAGACTTTTCTCAAACATAAAGTAATAATATTATTGTTATTAGCAAGAAAACATACAAGTGAATGAATTCACAGTCTAAATGAACAAAAGTCAACTCATACAGCGTGAAACATATCTCAACCAGGATGGGCGTAGTCACAAAAGAGGCGAAGAAAAGGGGGAAGAGGGGGTGTGAGTAATGCACAACTAGTACAGGTGGAGGGTGGTATTGGTGGGAGTGGGAAGAGAAATCAAGAGGGAAAGGAGAGATCATGTCTATTGAAGAGAGTACAAAAAGCGAGGGAGGCAAAGAGATAACCTTGAGGGGAAAAGAAGAGAGAGAGAGAGAGAATGGACAGATAGTACAGATAACGGGTCTATCATACAAGATGAATTTACAGGATTAGATCCAGGATCGGACTTGGTTATTCAGAAGAGGTATAAAATGTGTTCTCCAAAAGAGACGGAGCATCTTCCGTCCACACTTCGAGTGTTCTGAAACGTCCAATAAAGGATGAAAAAGACATTAAAAAAGAGCGCAAAATAGCGCTTTTCAAAGCTGGCATTCAATCAATAAGATATTAGGTTGTTGCATAAGTCTTGTCACATTGGTTCATTAGGTGGTGTTTGCTAGCGAGGAACTCGTTTTAGGTATGGTCACCTATGTCATCATGGAC
>JACMIF010003114.1:0-10329 GCA_014805445.1 Diplogasteroides magnus
CGTTTTTCGAAACGTGTTCGAACATGTTACGAAAAACGCGAAACACTTCCATAACTTCCTTCCCAATGGATGTATCAACTAGCTGTCAACAGGAAAAAGATTTGTATCCTCGAGACGAACATTTAACTAGTTGGTGGAAAATTGATACATCCACTAGGAAAAAAGTTATGCCAGAATTTCAGCTGTTTCGAAACACGCAAAAAAAAGAACGGGCAAAAGGTGTTTCGAAACGTTTCGAAACAGCAAAAGAACGCTCCATTATCCACCATAGACAACCGCTCAGAAGAGAATGAGGGAGTTCGAATGGCATGTTTAATCTCGCGTTCACTTGAACGCCACGTTCCATGGAACGCGGTCGACCGGGCGGAATGAACGCGTTCCCTTTCACGCCGCGTTCCATTTGCTTACTCTAATTTCTACATATATATTATCTAATTGAAAGATGTATGTTTCAGCAACTCCTTCTTCACAATCCCTTCGGATGCAATCTGGTCGCCTCCTCTTCATGTGTTGATATGAAAGTTGAAAGTGAGCTCAATTTTCGCTTTTTTTCCACAATTTGCACGTTATTCCATTGAAATTACCTACGAATCAACTTGTAAATACAGTATTATGGCGCAGCAATTCATTTCACCTAATTGATATACACATTTTTATCTTACAGAGTTCCATGAGACCGTATCGGAGGACGGCATTCACGAATACCACTTGCCTGAGGTACACTTTCGATCATCATATTCGTTGCTTATTTTATCGTATTTCGACATATGATTATCGATTTGTTTTAAATATGTTTTACGTTTACAGCACGTCCACGATCGGTACGCCCGCGTCGAGGTCGCTGTGAATACCGAGCGTATTGGAATCGAGCCATGGATGATAGACGGATTGAGACCCACGGTGAGACTTATTTCGTCTTTCTCCTGTTTCCTAGCAACTATTACCGTTTAAATAGTAAGTGCATAAAAATGGTGATAAGAGATCCGGAAGAAAGGAATGTACAGAATTTTCATAAGCATGTCATTCATATTAGGATCTCAAAAAAGTATTATGCATCCTAACTGAACTGTTGCTCTAGTCTATTTATCTCGAAGTTGAAACATATCCTGTAACGAAGACATAGCACGCAAAACTGAGAGACCAGGGTGGCATCCAGGTGTGAGACGCGTACTAGGAATATCAGTTCAGATAGCATGCATAATAGTAAAGTGCATTTCTCTTTCGTCTAATCCGCTCGGAGCGGTTGTCTGTCGCTCGTAGAGTCAACAGCTTCGTGGAAATTAGACGAATGAGCATTGCACTTTAGTTTCGTTTTGGAAATCCTTGTTCAGATTTGTGCCTCCGTTCTCATGAGACGTACGCCGACTGCGCTACGAGGCTCCGTCGTTAGTGCTTTTCTCACTCTCTACAGGTACTCGCATGTTCATTTTGTCATCTGATTCTCTCCTTACCGGCCCGTCAGTCAAAGATGTGAGAGAGCGAGAGATATAGAGAATTAAAGTGACACAATGAAATCATTTTACCGAGAAGATCATGATTTTTGGGGGAACGATCATAAAAGGAACTGCAATGGTCACAGTTCACTGCGGGCGAATCACCAAGTTCAATGGTTTCAAAGAATCAGCGAGGCCAATCGTGACCGAACACGCTTCTTTGCCAGATTATAGAGCTGCGGCAAAGGAAAGTTGATATGTGAATCAATGTCCGATAGCGCTTGTACATAAGCATAAGGGAATTTGAACTGTCAAGCAGAAAAAGACTAATTCAAATCTCGCAGAATCGATCACTTGGGCAGCATGCAGCTAACATGCGCCATTGGCACAGTGGGGTACGGCGAACGGGAGCAGATCATAAAGGTTGGTGACTGCGAGAACTTTTGCTCCATCATGGTGAAGCTTAAAAATTACGTCTCATTAGTCTCATTAGTAATATTCACAGTAGATACATAGACAGTGCTCTAAAAACAAATATCGCACTCAACCAAACAAAAAAATGCCGTAATTCCGGTATTCACGAAGATGAATTGTCAGATTTTAGGCCAATCTAATCAAACAAATTACGACAATACGCCCATTTAGATCCTGCTCAGTGGAGATTCAGTCCTCAACGGTGTGCCGTCAATTTCAGGTATTATTCACGTAAGCCAACTTGATCTACCGAGTACGAACCCCTCACACAATTTTGTCCTACACATTCTCATATTTGCGCGCTATTTCGTCGTTTCTGTGATCATTTGCGCATATTTGTAATAGGTTTCATGCTCAACATATAGATAGAGGTTGACTTTCAACTACGTTTATAAGAATAATATGACATGGAAATAGATACCTACCACGTTGTAGTACTCATCGTGATCCCCGCGCAATGGTTGTAAAATACATACACACAGAAAAAGAACTGCCAATATTGGCAGTTTCAAACTGCCATTTCCCCTCCGTCATTTTGAAACTGCCATATGTGACAGATAACAGATAGTCAATATTGACAGTTTTAACAGTAATTGCTTGGCAGTTTCAAACTGAATGAGGGGAAATGGCAGTATTTTTTCTCTGTGTACAGCTAATTATTTGTCAGCTGTTTTCATAACATAGTCACCATGTGATACCTATAGCAACATTTAAGAGAACATTGGCCATCTGCAGAAGGAGCTTACAGTGTTCAATCAGCTTATTTAAGGAGCGACCGGATTTCGCCTTGTCGCCAAGTGTGGATGCGACGTGACGCTAAGCGACATACGACTACAGTTCGTTCTTCCCGAGGAGGTTGGAACTAACACAAAACTATAATATTTTTCACAAAACAGATCAACCCCCTTGGGGTATTAAAGGGTGCATACTCAAAAAATGGCAAATTTCTATTCAAATGAAGAAATTTCTTCTATTATTCACAATTTGCTCTTTTTCAAAGATTTTTTTTCTATTAGGTTGCGTAGAAAGTCTTTCACACTTTTTAAAAAGCTATCTATCTTTATTTAGAGAAGCTGCACATTTTCATTGTATGTGGTTATGTATAGTAGGCAGGCATGCCATTCTAGCACAAATTATGTCGGACTGCATGCAGTTTAATTCGGGAGTTATGACAAAAACTAAGATTTCGACCACTTCGTAGCTCCTCAACATCGGATTTCTCAATTTTTCCCGGACTTTCGAGTAAAGCATACAGCGGTCGGGAATCGCGCCGTTAGAGCGTGAGTCACCGTGAGTCCCCGTGACTCACGAAACCACGAAGTGATACAACTCTGTTCTGCCAAGAGATACGACATTCTAGTTTGACAGGTCGATTCAGAATTAAATTCTGCATCGGATAGGTTATTTCATTATTCTGAAACGATGAATTTGAACATTTGGCAGAATGTTTTGTAAGCTCAAGTAGCCGCTAATTGAGTGCTCATCTCCTTCCTCTCCCTACCCTCTGTTGGACGGCGAGGGAGAGGAGGGAGAGGAGAACTCAATTAGCGCCTACTCCAGCTTATTAAACATTCTGTAAAATGTTCAATTTCATCGTTTCAGAAAAAAATGAAATTGCCTATCCGATGCAGAATTTAATTCTGAATCGACCTGTCAAACTAGAATGTCGTATCTCTTGGCAGAATAGAGTTGTATCACTTCGTGGTTTCGTGAGTCACGGTGACTCACGGTGACTCACGCTCTAACAGCGCGAATCCCGACCGCTGTATATGCTTACTAGTGAGTTATATTCAGCGTTGGTACTGTCCTCAGCATATCCTAGAAGGGCTTTTAATTCTGCGCTATGACTACGAAGTTCTGATGGAAAAGGTAAACATAGTCAAACGGGTGATATTTAAAAAAATAAATGTACAGTTCGGCGAAAAGGAAACGATATCAAACGATATGGGCGCAGGTCAATATTCTACTCTTGTACTGTCCATAACTAATGATAATTATAAAAGTTGGTACGTGTGAACACAAATAAAAATAAAAATGCATTATTTCCTGAAAACTGGTAATATGCTAGTCGGGACCAGTTTTGATTTTCTTGAAAATGCATTCATTATGTCCTTTAAGACGAAATATATCTTTGTAGTTAATTATAATAAGGGAGACGAGTACCACATATAACGCATACGTGTTCCTTGAACCGAGGTCAATAGGAAAAGCACAAAAAAAGATATGCAAGAATTTGTCATTTCGAAAAAATAGGAGAATATTCCTACCGATGTCACCTGAAGAAGGAATTTAGAGCTGTAATCGAATGTGGATTTATAATCTACTGGTAATGCGCAAGTTGCATCCGAAATATGATTGAACAGATCGATGTAGCTTTTGAAAACGAGCTGTTACCCTTTTTCGGATGAAAAGGCTATTTTTCCGCTTTTTTCAAAAACAATTGCCCTGAAAAACTCTGTTGGCTTTGAAGTCTCTAGCTGGGGCCTGGTAATGTTAATGACACGGCTCATGCAGGAGCACATTTAGTTTGGCCAGGAAAATTCGCTACATGAAAATATAGCTAAAGAAGTTATCAGTGGTCTTCATGGCAACTATGGAATTTGCAAGCCTACTGTATGTTTTGTTGCAAGCGTGGAGCAGCTACGCTAAGCGTACATGTTGGCCTAAGCTAACCAACAACTATGCACTTTACAACTACTGTCTAGCGTTCACTGGAATTTTTCTGTATCTGAATAACAAAAGTGTGAAAGACTTTCTACGCAACCTAATATAATACCTATCCATACGTTCGCTGCAAGCGATAATCATATTCATTTCCCATCCAAGTCATTCTGCTTCAACACATCATGCTTTACACCCAATTGCCAAACAAACAAATATTATTGTAGAAAACCAACTTGGTATTCCGAGTACACACAGTCCATCTGGCTGACGACTGTGTACTGTCAAATTTACGTGCTATTTCTTTGTTTCTCTGACCATTACCTATGATTTTGAATAGGTTTGACGCTCAACATATAGAGACTGACTTTCTACTCCGTTTACAACAATAATATATTGCCTTGCAGGTTCCCCCTAGTTTCGACTGCTGGCTTGAAGAGGGCACGCAATTCCGATCGTTGACAGCCCGTCCGATGCTTGACGACGACTATCTCGGAATGATGCTCTGAAAGATAGTTGCTCCTAGGGAGGGCAGTTTGCATGCGAGAACAGTTATGTTTCACAGATATTATATATCCATGTTATACAGCTACCATGAAACATAACTGATCTCGCATATAAACTGCCAACCCAAGTTGGCACTATCCAACCACCACCATCATCATCTATTATTGTATTTAAATCTTGCACATGAAATTTCAGAACACAGATTTTCGTCGATACCTCATGTTCAGAATTTTAACTTTGTTTTATTCCCGTCAGCATATTCTGTTGCTTGCACCCAACTCCCCGGAAAGCTTTCACCTTTGATCGTGCGAGGATCCCTCGTTTTCAGATGTTTTATAAATGAAATTTTAAATGATCCAGCATCTGACTTGGGCCGAATGCAAAGGACTGATAAGCATACAAGTGAAGAGTCAAAGCACTCACACTTTGCGGAAATAACAAATGTCATAGGCGTTCAAAACAAACAGATTAAACATTTAAAAGTCCACTCTCATTAGACCTTATTCTTAGCGCTGTGCATAACTGAATCCTAGTTTCAGTTATTTTTTGTCGCTTACATGTTTAACGCACTGAGAGTGTACAGTAATCGAAAGTGAGACGCCTATAAGTTTGCAATAGTCTCACCAAAAGTCGTTTTTGGCTCACTGCTTTCTGGGCGATAATTTTTGAGTTGCATCATTGTTTTAGCCCAAATAAGTTCCAAATATTCTTACGAAACTGGACTAAATGTATCGACTTTAAAGATATTTACAGCTGACTGTGTCTATATGAGATGTTTGATTTGCCTTTGAATGACCAGTATCAACAGTAAATAGTGTGCACTTATTCATCATTCGATACGCACCAACTTTCTGCACTGCATCATCATGCGTTGTATAAACACTGAATAGAGTGATTCCCCATTCTATGATTCCCCACCCGTTTCCTAAACAGGTTATATCTATTGATTTATCCAACTTTAACCATTGTGGTCTCTGGGCATGCTCATGTTATGACCTCTAACTCCATATAATATGACTTCATTGAAATTCTTGAGATGGGTTTGACAACTCGTCTATCGCTTTTTCTTATTTTTCTCCTTCAATTCCATTCTGTGAATGGATGGAAGGAATTGGAGAAAAGACATTCGAAAAGCAATCCACATAATAAATTTCGCGTTGGTGCAAACCAGTATGGAGCTGGAAGCGGAGAAGGTAACTGAATTATGATTGTCGTATGAAGGAAGACATTTCAGATTATTTCTTAGATTATTTCTTGTTCACAATTATTCATCCAGTGGCCACATGCAAAGTGAGTGCAGTTCACATTCCATAATATAAATACCGTACTAATAATATCCCGAGTACGGTATGGGATATTCGATTTGACTTATTGATTTATAGGCATACGATGATACAGTAACCGATTCCTGTGTGATCCCCGAGGGAACAGCAAACTGGACAATTGGTGGAATGTGGTGAGTTCCTTTGTGTGATTACAGTAGTTCCCAAGTGTTAGCTATACTCATCGTACTGTAATTGAATGAATTGTGTACAAAAAGTGTCTCATTCAGGCCAAGCTACTGGAATGGTTCGCGTCTCGAGTTCTGTGATCCAAGTTCCAAATTCGATCCCAAACAGATTCAGGGATACGAAGATCAGCTGAGGTGACTAGGGTTCTCTTATCAATTAGTACATTTGTCATTCTTATAACCTCCGCGGAGCGGTTGATTAAAGTATGAACAGACAGCTGGTCCGCGGAGGTTAGATGAATGACAAATGCACAACTGCTTTGATATGGGAAGCCTACAGCATTCTCGAATTGCGATACATACAGCATTAAGAATTCCAAAATGTTTTTGCCTCTTTAATATCTTTATTTTAGAGTTCAATGGCCCAGTCTCTTTCCCATGATACCTGATTATTCACTGTGGAAACACGAGTGGGAGGTACCATAGCATAATTTGGGCTTTGAGACTGAAATCCAACATGAATTTACAGAAACACGGCACATGCGGCTACTACTCCATTATCAATAAAGAAGATTTATACTTTGGATGGTTGGTCCACGTGTGCATTAGAGTTTCTGAAACGGTAGTAAAGTGCATTTCTCATTCGTCTAATCCACTCGGAGCGGTAGTCTCTACGTTCGATAGACAACCGCTGTGAGCGGATTACACGAATGACAAATGAACCTTACTACCGTTTACTATTGTGGGAAACGGAATTGGGAGTCAGCCTCTATATGTTGACCGTGAAACCTATCCAAAATCAAAGGCTAATGGTCAGAGAAACGACGAAATAGCACGCAAATTTGAGAGTGCACAGTCGTCAGCCAGTTGGAGTTTGTGTACCCGGTATATCAAGTTCGTTTTCCACATTAATAAGAAACCCTGGTGTGTACCAGGGGTTCAAAAACGGTGAATTAGTCGTCATTCTTCTTCGCCGCCCTGTTGTCTATGAGGGAATGATAAAACCGCGCGGCGGAGAAGAATGACGTCAAATTTACCGTCTTTGAACCGCTAGTGTGTACGTGTTTATCGACTATTTGTAATCGGTCTCGAATCCCTTCCAAGGAACTGGCGTAGCAGATTCCCCTCCACAGCTATTACACTTGATTGGAGTAGACCTTTACCTTTGCCTTGCGTCTGCTTCAATAAGATAAGCCAGAGAAAAAACAATAAAAACTACAAAAAATGTTCGAAATGCTAAAATCTTTAGATTATTTAATAGATATCTACTAATCTAAAGATTTTATCCATAAAATAAAAGCTTGTATCGCAGGTCTCTCGGACTTCTTGAACTTGCCGACTTCGCAGGTCTATTGGAATCAAAGGGAATCGTACCTAGGGACACTCCGTACGATAGGTTGTCGATTTTTGATATTGTTATTTAGGACACGTGTTGATTTAGGGATGAGCTTCAAAAACTCCTCGAGTTGACAATTGGGAAGAAGTTTCAGATGAATTGTCTTACTGATCCGAAGGTGAGAGTACTGTAATATGTGCACTCAAGGATCGATTTCAGACAAATCAATCAATGTGGGCAGACATTCGAGTCTGTCTGAACAGAAGAATGGAAGGAATTGATTGTCGTTTGCCAGGAGAAGATCAACCGAATGAGGTGAGAATGTAGAATGTGTTCCCATTCCCCCATACCTTGGAAGATAGATATCGAAGTTTTGGGGGAATGGGACTATTCATGGCATGAGAGGGAGGAGATAAATAATTGGGTTCTAGTCTACTCATAGTAATATGCTCATTTCGACCTGCTCAATCAATATGAGAATCTTCTACCATATTACTCATAAGATTTGCAGATGAATCCTCTTCATCCAGGAACTCGTGGACACAATCCACTTCCTGTACCCAAGGTGAGTGCACATTCTGAAATTACATCAAATAGTTCGAAATCTTCTGGATTACGGTATCATCCCTTTCAGGAATGTCCCAAGCTTATCTGGTACGTTCCGAAGGACTTCCACTTCAAAGATGCAGTGGACAGAAGGATGGAAACTGCAGAGAAGGACGGCCTTAGGAGGGAGGACGAATGGTTGTCACTTGATGGAGAAGAAGAATGGAGTTTCACTGCACGAACATTCATAGTGGTTGCAATTGACATGGGGTAGGTTATAACTATCATTTCAATGTCAAATTGACATTTAAAAAGAATGATGCGAACAAAAATTCAATGATTACCATTAGTGGAATCCTTTCAGATGTATTCTTGTCGCTCTGTTCGTTGTGGTGAAGGAAATAAGAAAGAACAGGACTATTGTCACTAGTATCGTGAATACTAAGAATAATAATGGAGACAAGTATCACGATGGTCGATATCTCATCTAATTGGAGAGAGTAATGCAGTTCCCCATCAAGATCCCAACATCGTCCAGTGTATTTACACTCAAATCTTGTGATTAATGTAAAATTATTTGACTGTTCCTGTTTATTCTGTGAGTGCTTGGATTTGTATGTTTTGCACACTTTTCACTTTTCGGTCGCAATAAGTTTCATTACGAGTATTTTCGGTGCGTTGTATGACTGTTGCGTGTAACTCTCATGGAAAAATCTCGTACTTCCTTCGTCATTTCTTCAGACATCGACTGCTCATAGAGAGCTGCTGACTAATTGATATATTTTGCTTGCTTAGCTTCTGAATAAATATATATTTATCAAATTGCGTAATAATGGGACCAGGAAGAGAAAAGACGTGACATGAGAGAATGTATTGCTACTATTTATGATGGAAGATGTGCAAAGCACTTTAGACACATCGACCGATTCCATAGGTTGAAGAATTCTCACTTTCCGTGAATGCGGTCAGTAACGGAGGCGTCACAGTGTCTGCAATGAGGATGACGTCATTCAGAGACGAGGGGTCTTCCTGCCCATGGCACACCGTGAAGTAGCTGTATCTGGATGAATCTTCAGGTGATACGGCAGACTGTACTGACCTCTACTGAATGATGATGGTATCCCTTTCATATGCAGGGAAAGTGAACTACAGAGGCACGAGTGACTCGGAAGGAGGTTCCGATCTACAACTTCCTCGTTAGGGGAAGTTGTAGTTGGATTAATTCACTTTACTACCGTTTTAGAAACAATAGTGCACTGCTCACCGTTCCTCCCATTTCTAGTGAGAAACGCGGTTGCGTTGTCACTGTAGGCTGCAGCAAACAGCGGTACCATGTAGTTCCTGCAAATATTAGGTTGGCCCATGTATTTCTGCAATTTTTACTTCGACAATTGTATTTCCTTATCTATATAATCATGATTTTTTGTTCGCTTAATTATCAATATTCGCGGAGTTACAGCGGAAATAGTCGGACCAGTCAAAAAAATTTTAAAAACCTCTAAAAACGTTCAACGTGCAGTTAGGACATTGTGCTTCTTCCAGTTTCCGGGTAATAGTAGGAGTATTGTTTAAATAAAAGTTGGGCAGTTTACGGTTTGAAATACGACCAGAGAAAGCAAAAACCCTGTTTTGGCATTACTTTTCGACAAAATCCATGATTTTTGCCATAAATTTCACAATTTCCGCTGTAACTCCGCGAATATTGAGAACTGAGCGGGGAGAAAATTCGTAGTTATCGGTAGTTAAGTTGGCTACATTTTACCGTTGAGACCTTCGGCTCTGGTAAAGCTTAGGGGTCCCAAGAAAAAACTTGGGTCCAGAAAAAAAAAGTTGGGTCCGTTTAAAAAAAATTGGGTCCGTTAAAAAAGTTGGGACCGTATAAAAGAAGTTGGGTCCGTTAAAAAAAAGTTGGGTCCGTTTAA
>JACMIF010003115.1:0-13769 GCA_014805445.1 Diplogasteroides magnus
TATCCAATTCCCTTACTCTCTCGTTGTCAGAGTAGACCGCTCTGACGACGAGAAAGTGTGGGAATGGAGAGAAGTGATAACGAAAGTGCATGCAAAACAATCTCCCTTTCTGGCTCCTTTAAGGAGATTATGGCAGTCACAATCGGAATAAAAATTGCTGCCAATTTTACGTTGGTGCGCATTGGTGAAACATGGTCTTTCGCTCGTGATAGACAACCGCTAGGAATGAGTGAAGGCTAGGGGTAATAGATGGCAACGGCAAAACATTTTTCATAAGAATATGACCTACATTTTCTTGCTTCCTGACACCTGGGGAGTAAGAAAAAATAGGTCCAGTAAGTCGATTTTTGACCCGATCCACCATGACCATGGTCATGACGACCATGGGATTCGTGGTCAAAAAATGAAGAAAAAAATTATCGAGGGATCGAGATGCAAAATTGCTGCGCAACCTCACGTAAACCAGGGACTTCAAAAATGACCTTCTCACCTCGATCCCTCGTAAAAAATTTTTTCTATTTTTTGACCATCAAATGGTGGATCGGGTAAAAAAATGACTTACGAGGGACCCATTTTTTCTTACTCCCCACGTGTCGGGGAGCAAGAAAAAATTGGTCCTATTCATATGAAAAAAATTTGCCGTTGCCGTTGCCGTCAATTACCCCTAGCCATGAGTGAACAGACAACAAAGGTGCATATCGGTTCCGATAGCCACTACAGCTGAAGCCTCTCATAGAATGTTCTTCCTTACCGAAAGTCCACATTAGAATGCAGAGCAGAGCATGGTATTCAGTATCGGTCAGCTTGGCCTTCCTCAGAATGGGCATCGTGAGTTGCACAGATTTATTCGTGTAAAACTGCATTGCCCTAAATTTCTTATATGGAAGATTGTGAAGAGCATGAATATCTAACAGTTATTGTTTCTAATTCGGTGAAAAGGACATTTCTCATTCGTCTAATCAACTCGTACGTAGAGACAACTGCTCCGGGTGGATTACCCAAATGAGAAGTGCACTTTACTGCCGATTTAGAAACTCTACTGACAGTGTAGTAGAGTTAATCCTAATGTGCATTCGAGCTCTCTGTGCTTTCAATGGCGTTGCAGTTTCTATGCGTCAGAGAAGACCGAGTGAATGAGAGCGCAGGGCGAAGTAATGAACTTCGGGATTCACTTTGCCAAGACTAGCATCTAACCTGGCCAGGTCCTCCTTCCTTTCGGCAGCCGCCTTGCATCCTTCTAAGTACGAGTCCAAGTCCTTCTTGTCATAACAGGACGTGACGCTACAAGCGAACCTGGAAATTGTTATTCAGGTTAAGTGAGAAACAATGGACGGTTTACAGTTTGTCCCCTCCGGGGAAGAACTTCTCTCCCAAGTAGTAGCCCTCGAGAGTGTAGAACACTCCAGCGAAGCATTTCAGGTGTGAATGCTAAAGAGTGACGTTGAAGTGACTCCTTGACTGCCCAGTAGAAACCACTAATACGCACAGCATATGCACAAAAAGTGGGAGAAACAGCCAACCGATTGCGCTACATACAGCTAGACGCCCATGCAAAATACCGTGCGAATGGTTGTGCGTTTTACAATTTTTTTTAAAACGCACAATAATTTTAGTTGTGGATTTGGCCGTCTCTACTACTCAGATCCTCATATTTGAATAAAGCAGTTCACTGAATACAGTAATTTCGAGCCTTGATCTCCAGGTCGACTCCGGCGTATTCGGGGAAGATTCGCCCACAGAACTGCACAAGGTCAGCGATGCCTATTCGTAGGGCATCTACGGTGAACTCAAGTGTGGAGTGGAACAACTTCTACAATTAACATATTTAATCATGAATAATACGGTGGAGAAAGGAAGCGTGATGGAAAGCCCTTTGATAATTTTTATTCCACAACGGTATTATGAATCCTATCTGAAATGTTATTCCTAGTACGCGTCTCACACCCGAATGCCACCCTGGTATCTCACTTTTACGTACTATTTCGTCGTCACGGAATATGTTTCAAATGTGAGATATATAGACTAGAGCAACAATTCAGTTAGGACGCATAATAAAGTAGGAAATGAATTGAATCATGAACAAACGAACCACGTCTTTGTGAACTGCACTTGGGTATTCTTCCCATTTGTAGTTCGCAGTTGCTCTCAATGCCTCCTCACCGTCCCTCCGTCGCTGGAGTGAAGCTCTGGATTGCCAATTTCTGTTCGATCGCTAGGTTACGGAATGAAGTAGAAGTGCATTTCTTATTCGCCTAATTCTCTCGGAGCGGTTCTCCATCTCAAGAGAGAGACAACTGCTCCGAGGGAATTAGACGATTGAAAGATGCACATTTGTTTCATTTCACTACGCTATTGATCACTATGCTACGGCAGACTCCGAAAGAAAAATGACAGCATAGTCATTACATTGCATCGTGGGTACATGTGCCCACGATGCAAACGTTTATTATTAATGTGCAGTATAACAGGATTATCAAATGGGCAGTAAAGAGCATTTGTCTTTCTTCTAAATCACTCGGATTTCGCTGCTAATTCCGTTGCGCGGAGATGAGACGAATGAAACGTGACTACCGTTTTTTGACAACGTAATGTAAAGCTCTCACTGGTATTCCCGCGAGATTCGTTCCAGTAGATACACGTCTTTGCAAGTTGGCAACGATGACGATGAGGCGAGTTTGATGACCGAGGGTCGGTTCATCTTCCACATAACAGTTGCATCCAGAGTCATTCCAACGGCCACACACTGGTCGAAACGACAACGACGACACAGAAACTTCTCATCTGAAGGATGTTGTTCAGAGTGTTGGCAGGGTGAATCCCAAAGTGCCGTTCGTCTCTCTGCGCTCTCATTCACTCGGTCGACTCCGACGAAATGGCACGACCTCGCTACAGAGAACACAGAAATGTAAAACACTTTGGGATTCACTCTGCCAACAATAGTTGTTCGTATTTGAGTGCATTAACCAAGGTCTTTTGGCCACAAATATCAAACGTGAATGATACCAAATCATATAAAAAGGCAGTGACTACGTGAGACCTCGAATTGGCGCACACAGAGAACTTTTTTCTTCATTTTTTACGGTTGTCCCTTGCCACTGATAGACCATCACTCGAAATGAAATAGTGAAAAAGATGCTCTTAGTGAGTCGAATTGAGGGCTGCATTGATTACTCACGTAGTTTAATCACGCATCCTCTCCTGCCTGTCCGACAAATATACTTCTTTCCAGTGAGAATCGTCCTCTTGAAGAAGGCGGCACAGGCCCTGATCAGAGTAAAATTACATAATGCTCCGAGCTGGAGGTTCGAAAACGGTAAATGTGTCGTAATTCTTCTTCGCAGCGCGGTTGTCATCATCAGAGGCTGAGAGAACTGCGCGGCGGAGAGGAATAACGACAAATTTGCCCGATTTTGTTCGTTACCTGCATGCTTCGACTCCCAAGTGTGCGTTCTTCGTGAGTGATCCACAGATGACACACACCTTCATCGCCTTGGACGACTGTCCAGGAGGCGTGGATGTGGAAGCGATGGATATGTCATCTGGAGGAGATGGAGTGGCGAAGGACGGTGAGAGGAGATGTGAATCCATCCAAGTACGAAGGTCGACTGTCAATAAACGGAAATGATAACGACGGCTGCTTGGCCCGTGCGAAACAAGGCTTTTGATGAAACCGCCGAAAAATGAATCGATAATAGGGTTTTCAAATCGGCAGTGCAGTTCATTCGTCTTATCCACTAGGAGCGGTTGTCCATTTCTCCAAGAGACAACCGCTCCGAGGAGACGAATGGGAAATGTGCGTCGATTTGGAAATCCTAATCGATAGCGCACGACAGACGGGGCTCACACCACCCCCTGAGCACCCTTTCTGCCTGCCTTATCACGTGTTGTCGAGAAGCGACTCAATTTGCTTAGACATAATCCGTCAAGAATTCAATCACGTCCACATCGTAAATGGGGCTTAGAAGCATTTTATCTTTACGACAACAACAATTTTGAAATGAAGTGACCCTCTCTGAACAGATCGAGTAACTTGTACATTGTGAACTCTTCCATCATTAGTAGTGAGGCTTCCTGAAAGTGATGCACACATGGAGTAAGATGAATGAAAACTGGGGTTTCTAAAACGGTAATTTCATGTGAGAAGCTACATTTCTCATTCGTCTATTGTCCGATGAATGATTTTCTCTTTCCTATGATGAACAACCGCTCCAGCGAATTAGACGAATGAGAAATGTATAAAATGACCGTTTTATTTAGAAATCCTTCTGAAATCCTAATGAAAACACACCTGTACAGCGTGCATGAGTGACATTAACTGTCCTATCCTCGTTGCATATTCTTCCCGTTTCAATTCATTCTTGTAATAATCGTGAAGTCCTTCAAAGATCCTCCTCCTCATAGTCTCCCCCAATTCGACGATTGGAGCCGGCATCCATGCTGCATGATCTGAAGATTAGCAATTTCATATGATTCTCGAGTTCTGAGAATAAAGTGATGTCTGAAAAAACTACACATCACGAGGTGGATACCAATTTGCTACACGCCTACTATGTGAGACACAATGATTTTTGATGCCGTGCACATTTCATCTTTGGGCAGGATAAGACCAAACGGATGGCCAAAAATATTTGAGTGAGACATAAAAAGTGAGAATTTATACCAAAAGTCCACACGAGCAAGTATAGGATTGAATGGTACTCCATCTCGGACAGATTTGCATATCGAATGGCACGCATTGTGATTTCGAATGACTTGTCGGTGTAGAACTTCATGTTTCTGAAGATATCAAGTTTATTTTCCCTTCAGTACATGCACACCAGTCAATTTGGATGAATCCTAATTGACTGGCCTAGCAGTCCATTGGCAGGACCACATTCTCTATGAAAACATCTCTTGATATTCAGGAACTATGATTGGCCGTTTCACTACTTTGTGGGTTATGTTACACATGGGGTTTATATTCAGATATATAGTAGCATGGAAAGATAACCCATAAAGTAGTCAAATTGCCAACCATACCAGGAACTCACTTGATGCACTCCTCACTGTCCTTGACTCCTTCCTCCGAACTGGACACAAATGACTCAAAGTTTTCTGTGTCAAAGAACGTTGTCACCGAACCCAAAAAACTGAAGCAGAATTTTATTTTCCATCTCTATTTGTGTCTTCTAACAATTTATCTGATTTTGGGAAGAATTCTTCGGTTAAGTAGCAGCCTTCCATAATGTAGAAGACTGGAGTAATACTCTTCAAGTGCACTTGCTGAAGATAAAGGTTGGAGTAGGTTTCTGCTGGCGCTTTCCCTACTGCTCACTCACTCGAAGACTTCTGTCGAGCTTCGCATATTCCGGAGCTACATGCTCGATAAACTGCACGATGTCAGTAACTCCTAACCGAAGCGCGTCATGGATGAAATTGATTGTGGCACGGAAGAACTGCTGAAAAGGCAATGATGTGGTTTGATCAAATATTTCGTGCTTTGGAGACCCTTTAGACCCCTTTCGATTACGTCTCGAGTTGTAGTCGTGTGTGCCAGTCTAACAAAGTAAAGGTAAAGTGTTTCGCCATTCTTTGTGGTTCATCTCGGCCGACAGCTGCTAAGTCCAGCTGTATGCTGTTTTAATGCGGGACTACCCCAATTAGAAACATATTTTGCTCTCAATGTGCCTTTTGGTACATTTTGGTACAAACGTTGTGCTGTCTTGGTAGGTACATTTGGGTACAAACGTTGTGCTCTCTTGGTTGGTACAAAAGTTGTGCTCTCTTGGTTGGTACATTTGGGTACAAACGATGTGCTGTCATGAATTCAAATATCGGGCTATGCAGTAGTACAAGAAGTCAAAATTCTCCTACCGTTCCTTTGAAGAAGACCTCGACGCTATCATATTTGGATGTGGTGCGAAGTGCCATCTCTCCCTTCTTCCGGCGTTCCAGCGACGCCCGAAAAATGCCACAGTCAACAGGTGATCAACCCCTTTTTGGTTACGAAATGTCGTATCTGTGTTCTAGTCTTGGCTGTGATTAAACTCAAAGTGCATTTGGGCTCTCTGCGATCTCCTTAACTCTGTCGTCTCTCGCGCATAGACACGGCCGCGCGATAGAGAGCATAGACAGCGAGACGGAATGCACTTTGGGATACACTTTCCAAACAATACTGCACACTTTATGTACTCAACGGCTGCACTATAAAAAGATAGATCATCACGCTCACTGGTACTCCGTTGAGATGAGTTGCAGAAGATTGACGCCCTTCGATACGCTGTCTTCGGAAGTGGAAGGAGAAGGAGCGGGGTCGCTAGGCGGCGGTCTCGAGAGTGGATGCAGTTCAAGTGACATTCCGAGTGCAATGCACTTCTCCAGACGACAATGACGACAGAGGAACGGCTCATCTGAACATTAGCAAACTTTAGTCATTGGTTCTTCTCCCAGACATGGTGACTCCGAAGGCCATAGGTTTGGGCCGCCAAAATAGTGTCCGTAACCAAAGTGCACCGTTGTTATATGTTCACTCTCTCTCATCGGTTGTCTATGATGAGCGAGAGAGAGAATGAATCCTCAATGTACACAGACAGAAAATTTGCACTTTGTTTCCGATAGCGACACATCTGCGCCCAGAAATCGTGACACCCTAAATAGGGAAGTGCACGTACGGGGAGATAGCTATCAAGATGAGATCTTTCGCAGGTCACTACGCACCGATATGACAAAGGAATACATGTCGAAGCTACCTTTCAATCTCTGGCATGGACAACTGTGGGACGAGAAAATCGATAAGAACTTCTGGCTATCACATGTCTATGATCGCTCCAGTTCTCCAGGGCGAGATCAAATTTGGATTCGATATTTCAGAAATAGTGGTTTTCATTGCTCGCCCTGGAACCAACCCTATGCCATGCTTCGCTTTTGTCACTTGGCTGTTGCATATGCGGGGGAGGAATTTTTATTGTTTTGCAATTTTTGCACAAAGTTTCTATTTGAATTTCGAAGTTCACCCAACATCTGATAATAAAGCTTACGTAGTTTGATGTTGCATTTCTGATTGCCCTGTCTGCAGATATACGCTTTCCTCATGGTTTTCGCTCGCTTGAAGAAGGATGCACACGCCCTGACAATACATGAACAATTAACAAGAAAATGATGATTTTACAACAAAAGTACCGAATGAATGAGACATTTGTAAGTTTTGTCATGTAACCAATAAATTATATTTTTTAAACTTAAGAGCTAAAAATAAACTTGAGGCGGACTCAATGGTTCATCCAAACCTGCATGTTTATTTCAAAAGTATGGAAAGCATTTTCGAAAATTTTAGATTACCTCCATAATCTACTCCAAACGGTCGTCTATCGAAAGAGGAGACAGGTGCATCAACCCTATTCAAACATTCACCTGCACGCATCGATTCCATAGTGAGAGTTGGTTGTGGTTGAGTCACACACGAGGCACTTCCTAGTTTTCGACTTGCCGACCATTGGTGGGGACAGAAATCTTCAAAACTGATGTGACGCAAAGATCGAAGTGGTGCTTTGATAGGCGTCGATCAATGGGGGAATGTGTGGGAGAAGGGGAGAGAGGTGGAATAGACAAACGAGAGAGAGGACAATGCACAAAACTGGCACGCTTTGAGATGCAGAGCACAGGGAAAGTGTGCCATGAGTAGGGTGGGGGAAGGGGATAGCATGAGACATTCACAGGACAATTTCTGATAGGACCAAATGTAAGATCAGGAACGAAAATGAGAGGGGTTTCCTGCTTCATCGAAGAGGTAGGGAATAGGGATGACCGCACTCTCATTTATATTTGTCTCTTCTAGCAAGGCCAGTCAGAGAAATTTCCTCTTTCTGCCACCCTTGCTCGGAGAGGGGGTGTCTGCATTGTCCGACTAGAGACTATAGCAGGGTAGGAGAGGCCAAAGTCTGTGCCTTTCCATACTACGAAACCAAGCAGTCAAAGCAGATGTTGGATGCTGTAGACACTTCTGATTTTTTGTACAGCATCTATTTACTGCCGATAGCCATTTCCGACAGAAAATATTTTCCGACAGTAGTTATCTCACCAATCTCACCATCTCTCACATCAGACCAGACATGAACGCTGTCTCGGAGGAATTAGGGCCTTCCAAGGTTCAAAGTATCCTCCATGTCTGGTACTTTGCTTGCGGGGCAGTCTCCTTTATCGTCAATTCAATGACCATCTATCTTATTCTCTTCGAGAGCTGCTTCATGCAGAGGAGAATGAGGAGAAGTTTTCTCAAATTGCAGGTGCAACTTTTTTGAGTTTTTTTTCCTCAATAAAGTGTTCCATTTGAGATTTGTGCACTTCTAACAGATGTTCACTTCACAATTTTCTACGCTCCTCTATTTTACCCTGAATCAAGTATGATGATGATCGTCTGTTTCTTTAAAATCTCCACATTTTCAGTGGGTGGATATTGCATCGGCATCCTGAGTTCGGTACTGAATTTTCAAGTTATGATGGTATGTTGTGCAAAAATGAGGTGATTTTTTTGACAGGGATAGTGTATTCAGACAATTTTTGTTGGATCGTTCACGCTTGTCGCCGTATCTTATCTGACCCTGATGTTTGAGAAGCACCAAACGCTCCTTTTGCCGAGTTCGATGCTCAAGTTCGGAAAGAGGGCGAGGCTTGGTTAGTCATCAGTAGGGTTCCTCAATCGGTTGTAAAGTGCATTTCTCATTAGCTTAGCCTGTCTTTGCGTTCGATTGACAACCGTTCCGAGTGGATAAGACGGATGAGAAGTGCACTTTACCACCGTTTTTCAAACCGTAGACTAAACTGTCCTTGTGTGAACCAACCACAACACAATTTCAGTGTTTCTGATATCAGCTCACGTTCTTCCCTTATCGATTCCCTGTAGTTATGGACTCTTCAACATGGACAGAACTGAAATGGTCGATCTGATCGACCGAGTGAGCTCATCCACACTATGAAACCGTAGTCAGTGCTTCTTCGCAGATGTATCCTGAACTCGTGTGGCTGAAGGATTACGTCAAGAACTGGGCAGTGAATAATGTCACTGAACGACCCACAGCTCTTGTCTTTTTCCTCATTTCAACGACTACGAACGCCGTCATATTCGGCAGTTTCATTCTCTACATGCTCATGGACACATTTCATCTTGTTATGAAGTAGGGAACGTTTTTTTCTTCGGAATTAATAACCCCCTCAATCTCATCCGAGCGATTGGCTGTGAAATTGAGAGATTACGGCTCGGCAGACACGGGACTTTAGAATTGCTCATGGCCACTAGTCTAATTCACACTTACGCTGCATTACTGAATCCTCCTTCAGAGTCAGAAAGGGGGACTCACGTGGACACATTCAGGCTACGATGATACGTAATTCTATCGCAATCATGATGCAGGTAGTTGGTTAACGACGTCAATAGTATTGTTTCTTAATCGGTAAACAATTGTGAATCGTCTAATCTCTTCTGAGGAGTTGTCTATCGGGCATGGATACAACCGTTTCGCCGAGAGTTTGCGAATGAGAATTTATTTTGCATTTTTACGTTTTAGGATACCCACACAATAAAAGCAAGCCTCCGTTCAGATTATGTCATGCGCCCTCCTCTTTGTTCTGCCCATTTTCGCATTGGTACTGCTGTCGACGTTGGAGATGAAAGACCAACGTATGCCATTATGAGATCGCAGTAGTTGAGAAGTGATTGCAGGCATAGCCGTCGCTGCGGAAATGACGATGTGTCTGTTCTGCATCAGCAACGCTGCATTATTCATTTACGGCAATGCCAGGTTACTCAGCTTCTGAAGCTCATATTGCACCTTTCACACGTTAGAATGGCGATTGCCTCGAGATTGGTTACACCAAAAGAAGAACTATTATACGAATAACAAATACAATATACAAATAATAAGTATAATAATAAAATTAAATGCGAATGTTGACCTGAATACTGTAGTTGTTCTACAGTCAACAATTTTTTGTTTTGCTGGTGATTAGTGTGATTGAATGTGAAAAAATAAAATGTGTATCGCGTCCTAAATGATCAAGATAATATACGATAATTAATGCACATCTTTTCAGTTGAATAACCGGAGTAAGATTGATTAAGGAATAATTATTATTTAGGGGGAATAATATGATGTTTAACGAGATTTGAAAATGATTTGGGACTGGGAGAATTTATGAGGTATTATTGTGGTAAACCGAGTTGAAAGTCTCTATATGTTGGGCGTGAAACCTATTCAAAATCATGGCTAACGGTCAGAAAAACGGCGAAATAGCACGGAAATTTGAGAGTGCACAGTCGACAGTCAGATGGAGTGTGTGTACTCGGTATATCAAGTTGGTTTTCCACAATAATATGAGGGGAGACCGTTCCAATCTATAACAGACATCTTCTGTAAGGGTGGACCAGCATTTTGCACAGTTTTTCAACTTTATGTCTCCGAATTGGCTGAAAATTTGGTTCTAGGGTAAATCGACCCCGTAGATCACGAATCTGTGGACCATTTGACATGAAAAAATGTCGTTGCCTCAGGGCATGAAAAAAATCCGTAAAATCGTCAAAAATTGGGAAAAAATCAGATATGCACAATTGATGTGGGATTCGAATTTTGGTCCCTAGAACACATAATGTTATAAAAATGAGACCAGTAACTTCATTTTGAAGCTCATTTACAGCCCATTGAAATTTTCAAACGGCCGTCGTGTAAAATTTTTGCACTAACAACGCTAAATGGACATCATTTTTGGAATCTGCGGATAAGACTATTCTATATTTGTGAATTTCAGCCAAATCGGAGGTGACAGTTTTGCTCTACAGTAATGAGATTTTGCTCATTTCCTGGACATAGTCGTTTTTCGCGCGCGCTCCTCTCCCTACCATCCCTCTCTCTACCCACCCTCTCCCTACCCCTGTCATCGCATTCGCAGGATCATAACAAACGATCAAAGCTCCAAATCATGCTGCTCTTGGTGTCTGTCCGCAGTATAAGTTCTACTCATTGCATCACCGGAACATGAGACGCTTGCGATGACAGGGGTAGGGAGAGGGTGGGTAGGGAGAGGGTGGGTAGGGAGAGGGATGGTAGGGAGAGGAGCGCGCGCGAAAAACGACTGTCCAGGAAATGAGCAAAATCTCATTACTGTGGAGTAAAACAGTCACCTCCGATTTGACTGAAATTCACAAATATAGAGTAGTCTTATCCGCAGATTCCAAAAATGATGTCCATTTAGCGTTGTTAGTGCAAAAATTTTACACGACGGCCGTTTGAATACTTCAATGGGCTGTAAATGAGCTTCAAAATGAAGTTACAGGTCTCATTTTTATAACATTATGTGTTCTAGGGACCAAAATTCGAATGCCACATCAATTGTGCATATCTGATTTTTTGCCAATTTTTGACGATTTTTCGGATTTTATTCATGCCCTGAACGAAATATTTTCATGTCAAACGGACCTCAGATTCGTGATCTACGGGGTCGATTTACCCTAGAACCAAATTTTCAGCCAATTCGGAGACATAAAGTTGAAAAACTGTGCACAGGATATGCCCAGTCTTACAGAAGATGTCTCATAATGACTCTATAAAGAAATGATCTTCGATTTTGAGGTATTACAAGATCATAAATCGTTGGATGCATGGAGACTTTAAACGATATCAGGACACGAGAAGGACTACGCTTGTGACAAGAAGTATGTAGGATTTGGTTGAATTGAACATAAGGATATCGCATCAGCACAATATTCCAATTTCAAGACTTACCATTTTTGATTGCCGGAGACATATCGATCTAAGACCTCCCACGAAAGGTATGACGTCAGAGTGCTTTTGTGATGTGGGGGAGATCACACTATGTGTTTTTAAAACACTATTCCGCCATGTGAACTTTGAATGGGCTCGATTGAGCAGCACTGAATATTTTTACTGCTCAATCGAGCCCATTCAAAGTTCACATGGCGGGAAGCACAGGGAACGAACATATGTCACATTTACTTTCCAGGGAGCAATCACCTAATTCAGATTCTGAACGGTATATCATTATGCCATGACATCTGACCGAGTAACGAAATATGTTCGTGTCTCAAGCAGCGGACCAGTCAATTCATGCTACGAAGTACAGGTTCGTGACAAAAATCCCCAAATACAACAAGATATCCAAAGGATGCACGATGTAGGCTACACTGAACATAAACTGTGACTGTAGTCTGGAATTTGAGGAGTTGGAACCTGCCAATTTACGAGAGACGACCCGAAGCGCGTGCTGTAATACATGTCTGTCCTCTTGGACATATCAGATTCAACTTATGACGATGTCCTCAGCTGAACCGTCGACGGCTGAGAGCATTTTGCATGTGTGGTATTTCCTTTGCGGAGTTCTTTCCTTCCTAACCAACTCTGTGACCATCTATCTCATCTGCTGCGAGAGCAGCTTCATGTCAAAAGTTCTGAAAGCTAGCTTTCTCAAGCTCCAGGTACCAAATGTTCAAAACACACTCATAAATGTTTTATTCAGATAACTGCACTGATAGCAGACTTGCATTTCACGATATTCTTCTCTCCCATGTTCTATCCGTTTGCGGGTTTGATCCTTGCAGATGTTTTAAGCATCGCTTATTGTTTTCAGAGGGAGGATACTGCATCGGCGCATTGAGTTCGCTGCTCAACTTCCACACTCTGATGGTTGACGGACCATATTTAGAAAAGAATTACTCCGAGTTCTAGACAATGTTCGTGGCGTCCTTCACTCTGGTCGCTGTATCGTATGAGACTCTCATGTTTGAGAAGCATCAAACCCTCTTGCTGCCCAACTCAATATTCAAGCTGGGACACGGGCCCCGAATTGGTTTGTCTGGTACAAGTCTCGAGTAGAATGTGTTGCTTCCAGCGTTTCTTGTTGCTACTCATGTTCTTCCATTGTCGATTCCATGCAGCTATGCATTTTTCTATGCGAACGAAACGGAAATGATCTCGTTGCTCGACAATGTTTGCCTTTTCACACTTGGAAATAGAATGGAAAACGTTTATAGAATTATCCGCAACTTTCGTGGATGAAGTATTCCAATAATTGGGCTGTGCATAAAGTCACCGACAATCAATTTGCACTCTGCTCATTCATCGTATCTTTGACGCTCAACGCATTAATTTTTGGAAGTTTCATTATATTCATGCTGGCTGACACTCTTCGCATTGTCCTCAAGTAAGTCATATTGACAAACACAGCAATTTACTGTTTTATCTAATAACAACTGAGTGTACTCGGCTCGAAAGGGATAAATGGCAACAAAATGTTTTTGTACCCTAAAACTCAACCCGTAATTTCACTAAACACAAACACGCGTAGGGTCAATCCTACAATTTCGCAAACATCGTCAAGCATATTACTAGTGTTTTCGCTTGTGATCTTCGTCATGAAATATATACTTCTAGGGTGAGAAACGGGAACATGAACAACGGTCGCATCCAAGCCACCATGATACGAAATTCCATCGTCATAGTCATGCAGGTTTACAAATCGTGAAAAGCTGTGCAAGAGCCCCGAGATTACAGATTCTCTCGTGCTTCTGTCTGTTCGTTCTTCCGATCTTTGCACTTTTGATCATGGCCGCGTTCGACTCGAGAGATCAACGTTCGTAAATATTAGGGTGTTCCATAAGTCTTTGTGCACTCACTTTTTCATATCCTATCTTCCTTAAAATTGAAGGTAGCTTCTATGCAAAATATTTGTAGGTACCCTATATCAGACCACACCTATTCGCACCTCCTTTGGATTATTACGCAATA
>JACMIF010003116.1:0-15563 GCA_014805445.1 Diplogasteroides magnus
CGGGGTCGAGTTACCCTAAAACCAAATTTTCAGCCAATTCAGAGACCTAAAGTTGAGAAACTGTGCAAAGGTGTGGTCCGCCCTTACAGAAGATGTCTCTTAGAATATACTAGTAAAGATTTCAACGTCGTCAACGAACAAGATTGAACTATTAAGATTAAAACTGATCAAATTGGAGCATTCCGAATTTGGTATTAATTATAGGCCGACTTTCTATTAAAAATTCTGGCCACTTTCACAGGAAGAAAAAAATATGTGATGTATCACGTCCGAATCGAAATTTCATGCAGAACACGACTGAATTGTTCAAAAAATATTTGGAGTTGATACGAGCATTTTACAGGCAAAATACGGAAAAATACGGTATAATACCGTATTATACAGGACTTGAAAAATGTTGGTTGTACGGTACCTATCATGATTACAGATTTGTATTGCACATTTGCTCGAGTTCCTAGTAGGGAACAACTTATGGACTGTTTTTCGTCGGTGCGCACCGTTGACTCATTCTCTCTTGTTCAGGATAATGAGAATGAGAGCACAGACAAAAGTCAGCGATTCACAATTTCAAAAAAATCCGCTAAGATCGCCGCGTCGTCGCACCTGTCTGCTATGGTGGCAGTGCAAGGAGCAACACTGGTATTACTGCTGAAGGAGAGCAGGGCCGGGCTGCTGCGAGGACTTCCAATGTTGTCCTCCTGCTAGAAATCGAGCAACTGCGGCAAATCGGTCGAGCTGGGGTTGCACATTCAAAAGTTCCCTTGATTTTTATAAGCCATCCAGCAGGTATGATATGTTGGCCGAGCAACGAGCAAGAGTTGTACCACAGATTGACATCAAGTGCCGTGGGCTCTGAGGCTTCGGTCGTTTATTATGAATTTTCAAAGCATGCATCTCGTGTGATGGAGATGCAGACGCCGCACATTTAAAAATGCACCCATTTTTTGTGCCTATTTTAGTGAACCTGGTAAAAATCCTGTTCATTGTATTGCTGAAGTACTACCAATGCCGGAATCCACGACCCTCGGTGAAGCCCAATTCCAAACATCGCATGTCGTCACCAAAATTTCGAAAAAACGACTTTTTTCAAGCAAGAAACAGTGGGTCCTATTACGCTCTCAAAAAATCAGCCTTACCATTTTTCCATATCTTCTGATAGAAAATTCCACTGGAAAAGTGAAGATAGTCTTTTGTTCACTCGTCAAGTGCTCTCGAACAATACATATTAGGTTGAACGGTAAGTCTTGTCCCTTTTTCTTTTCCTATGATTATCTACGTTCAAACTCAAAACGACTTCTATCTGTAATTATCATAGACTCCCCACATAATATGTCACTACCTGCCACAGTCACCAGATTCAGCCGCAGAAATGAGGCGCGGCACGATTTTTCCAAATTGGTCGGCGCTTTTGCCCCCTCTTCCTATACTTTACTGCGTCCTACATAGCTCAGCGAGTAGAGCTACCTCGAAGGTGTCAACAGACAAAATGTAGCATCTAAAATTCCGATAATCACGAATTTTCTCCTTGCTCAGTTCTCAATATTCGCGGAGATACAGCGGAAATAGTGGGACGAGTCAGAAAACTTTTAAAAACCTCAAAAAATGTTCAACCTGCAGTTAGGGCACTGTGGTTCTTCCAGTTAACGGTTATTAGTAGGAGTATTATATAAACAAAAATTGGACAGTTTACGGTGTGAAATACGACCATAGTACGCAAAAACGCGTTTTGGCACGACTTTTTGACAAAATCCATGAATTTTTGGAGACAATTGTCACTCTTTCCGCTGTAACTCCGCGAATTTTGAGAACTGAGCGAGATGAAAATTCGTAGTTATCGGAAGTTCAGTTGGCTACATTTTCTCTGTTGACACCCTTTAGGTAGCTCAACTGCGAGAGCTAGGACGCACACAAATAGAGAGCGGTCAAAAGCGCGAGTCGACCAACTTCGAAAAATCGCGATGCGTCTCATTTCTGCGGCAGTAGCTGGTGACTGTGGCAACTAGTGAGGTCTTATGAGGGGAGTCTATGATAATTTTGGGTTGAAGTCATTTTGAGTTTGAACGGAGATAATCGTAGGAAACGGAAAAAGGGACAAGACTTTCCGTTCAACCTAGTATTAGGTTGGATCACGAGGTCTTGTGAATCTGGTTTTCAGTCCATATTTCTTATGACATTGATCGTGGTCTCTAACCACTATTACCATAGTATGCTTGCATGAGCCACACTCCACAGCCGCCTCCCCTCACCCCCTCTCTTTGAAGGGACTCTGGCGCGGTTATTCAAACTTGAAAACCCGAGTTTTTCTGACAACACTTTTGGATTTTTGGCCGCATTCTTGTGAAGTTGATATAGAATCAAACTGTCAACTGATTCTTATAGCCAGGTGAAAGCCCGACGCGCCCAGGTAGCCGATTCCTCAAAACCCAAATTTCCGCGGAGTTATGATCGAAAAACCAAGACTATACCAAAAACTGTCAAAATGCAGTTAGCTACGTCTGGGACACCTGTTTCGAAATTGTCTTCGTTACATTTGTACCACCTCATGCGCGGATTTCGCCGAAGAAGGTCATCGCAAAAGAAATGCGGATGCTATTATATTAGTCGTTGTCAATCAAGCGGAGAGACAACCGCTCTGCGGAGAGGAATGACGAAACATTTGCGGATTTAGAGCCCCTGGTGCACACATAGCATATTAGTTCGGTAACAAGATATTATCACCTGTTCTGTGAGATAGTTGGCATGGGTCTGGTACAGAAAAAGTCCGAATTTTTTTTAAAATCCCATAAATTAATCTTATATTGTACTAGGTAAAAATTTTTTTTTAAATGGATCAGATAATCTCTTTATACCGTATTTCCCGAAATATTGATTTTTGAACTTTTTGTTGATGGAATTTACTCAAAAAACCATAACTTCTTTCAAACTTAACCATATGAGCCTAATTTGCTCCACAACATGGATGATCCATGCGCCATCAAAATAAGCGCCTAACATGATCATAGCCTTACGTTAACGAGAATGGCTACAATTTTCTCTTTTTTGAGATATGCCAGTTTTTCATAGATATTAATAAATTTTAAATTCTAAGTGTCAATCTTATCAGTCCACTTTTTTCCAGAATTCTACACCCAATTTCCCACATTTTGAGCACCCTGTCGACTTTTTTATAGAGAGGGAAACTTGAGTTTCGATTTTTTGAATGTTGCCGATTCGACGAAAATGGGCAAATCACCGATATTTCATCGTTTGTATTTCATCAGAAAAGCCGTTTCAGACGAACTTCCTTCACAAAAGTTTCTTGCATTGATGTCCTCTATCGATATTAGTGCTGAAATGTGGGGGTCATGTCAGTGACTGAAATCCCGTTTTTAGACATACCTGAAAAATCGTGAAATTGAAAAATGACCCAAAAATTGCCATCGATGACCTATGATTTTTAGTACCAATTATGAAAGAGTATTTGTTGAGAAATTTTTGGCGCTAAGATGAGCTTCTGAAATGATCTTTGAACCGAGTAATGAGATTTTGTTTATTTTTTTGAAATTTTTCAGAAAATCATTTGATTCATCATGACTCGGTTCAAAGTTGATTTCAGAAGCTCATCCTAGCGTCAAAATTTTCTGAAAAAATACTCTTTCAATATTGATACTAAAAGTCATAGGTGAACGGTGACGGTTTTTGGGTCATTTTTCAGTTTCTCGATTTTTCGGCTATGTCCAAAAACGGACTTTCAGTCATGGACATGATCCCCACATTTCAGCACCAATATCGATAGAGGACATCAATGCAAGAAACTTTTGTTAAGGAAGTTTGTCTGAAACGGCTTTCCAGATGAAATACAAACGATGAAATATCGGTGATTTGACAATTTTAGTCGAATCGGCAACATTAAAAAGATCTAAACTCAAGTTTCCCCTTTCGATAGAAGCCGGCAGGGTGCTCAAAATGTGGGGAATTGCGTGCAGAATTTTAATCTAGAAAAAAGTCGACTGGCATGATTGACACTTAGAATTTTAAAAATTATTTTTTCTGAAAAATGTTATATTTCAAAAAGGAGTGAATTGTAGTCATTCTCTTTTACGTAAGCATATGAACATATTAGGTGTTTATTATGCGCATGGATCATCCATGTTGTGGAGAAAATTGGGCTCATACGGTTAAGTTTGAAAGAAGCTATGATTTTTTGAGCAATTTCCATCAACAAAAAGTTCAAAAATCAATATCTCGAGAAATACAGTATATAAAGATCGTCTGATGCCCTGAAATTTTTTATTTTACTTAGTACAATATAAGATTAATTTATGGGATTTTAAAAAGATTCTGACTTTTTTTGTAGCAAGGTCTCACTAAAAATGTCGGTTCTCTCATAGAACACGTGTTATCAATACATCTTTTTCAAGCTGCTCACATGTGGTTGGCAAAAAGGGCCAAGTGAGAAAGACTTTTCACTTTTCACTCATATCTATCTAAATAAGGGGTTCAAAGTCGGTAAATATGCCGTCATTCTTCTGAGCGGTTGTCTCTGATGAGGTGAGACAATCGCTCTGCGGAGAAGCACTACGACAAATTTACCGATTTTGAACCCCCTGATCTGAATTTTGTCCGCTTATTGCTTGCCATTGTCAGTAAAAATGGACAGGCAATTGAAGAGAAACGAAAGTGAATCAAGGACAAAGGGCAGTGCCATTGGACAAGGGGGATTAGACAATACATTCGTCCTCTCCAATCATGAACACTCGTCTCTTGTCGTCCCTTCTTATGGTTACCCTTGTATCTGGACAGGTAACTAGGGTGTCGCAAATGGGAAACTATTGACAGCCATCCATTTCTATCCGTCTAACTTCATTCCTTAGCGTTCTTCTCTACAGTGCGGCGACCACAGCTATGTTGAGAAGTTAGACGGTTAGAAATGAACGGCTGTCAATAATTTCCTATTTGCGACACCCTACAGGTAACTCATTGCTGCTTTCTCCTTGCATTCGGTCCCATTGTCAGGATCCACACTTTTATGTGTATCCCCTCCGTCCCGAACGCTTCGATGAGCCACGACCACAGAGGAGAAGTCTCGTGTGAGCTTACAATGATTGCTAGTAGTGAAGGCAGAATGAGTGGGAGAAGTGCATTCCATCTCTCTGCGCCTCGTTCAATCGGTCGTGTCTGGTGTATAGATATGACCGGTTGAACAAGACGTAGAGAAAGGGAATGCACTTCTTCTCCCACTCCTTCTGCCTTCACTACTTGCTAGGGTTTCTAACATTGTTGTGGAGCGCAGAGTGAATCCCGAAGTTCATTCCGTCTCTCAGCGCGCTCGATCGTGCGGTCGTCTCGGGCACAAAGAGACGGCTGCGCGATGGAGAGCACAGAGAGACGGAATGAACTTTGGGATTCACTCTGCCAAGACTAGTTGTCTCGATCGTGCGACAGACTACCGCTCGACGAGATTTTCATCATTGAAGAATACAAACCCTAATGCTTACAATTTTCATTTATCGACTGATTGGCCTCCTGAGGGAGCCACAAAGGGAGATTTATTATTTGCATGCACTTTCGGGATCACTTCTCTCCAATTCCCTTACTCTCTCGTTGTCAGAGTAGACCGCTCTGACGACGAGCCAGTGGAGGGAATGGACAGAAGTGAACCCGAAAATGCATGCAAATAAGTCTCCCTTTGTGACTCCTTTGAGGTCTTTCCGTTGAAAGACGAAAGCGCCATGGGCGTTTGCGCAAAAGTAGTGAAGTGAACAGAGGCGTCATCATAATTCGGCTCAATTTCAACAATTATGGCGCAAATATAAATCGCTCAGTTGCCTTTCACACGGCATTTCTCGCTTTCGTACACCGAGAGTGCAAAATAGTTGTCTATGAACTGATCTCGACCGGTTGCGCATGATGAGCGTGTGAGGATCACACATCAATTTGCACGGAAAGATATAGTTGCAATTCGGAAATGATTAGGTCTCTACAGTCGTCCGGATTTTCAAAATATCGTTCTGTGAAGTTCGTCTAATCCCTATTGAGCTGTTTGCAGCTCAGTGTGAGAAAACAATGGGATTTGATGCACTTTTGAAACGCCTTTTATTTGAAACCTTTTGAATCCACTAGGGTTGGCAGTTTGCATGCGAGATTGATTATGTTTCACGTAGTCTATAACTTTCCAGATATACGATCAGATGAAACATAACCCATTTCGCATACCAACTGCCAGCCTTATTATCCATATCCACTATTCTGCTACTATTCCATTGCAGTCCCTTCCTCAAGGTACGAGATCTTCCGATGAGCGGACTCGTGTATCTCAAGAGGATCAAGCCAGTAGATGAAGAGAAACTGCTAAGAGAGGAGAGTGAAGAGGAAGTGAGAGGTGAGTGTGATAGTATCTTCTAGGGTTGATAGTTAGTATTATGGTAACAAATTGGTCCGAACATCTAAATTTCCGACTTACGTTGTTTAGCGATTTGGCAGGTTGCCAAAAGCTTCATCTTCGAATTCGCTGGAATTTTTCGTTTCTTGCAACACGCTTGGAAGCCCGGTGAATTCGAATATAAAGAAAAAATTTCAAACTGGGGAACGCCAAAGGTTTTGGCAACCTACCAAATCGCTAAACAACGTAAGTCGGAAATTTCGATGTTCGGACCAATTTATTACTATTATATGCGAGATTAGTTATATTTCACGAAAGCTATATAATTTCGATATTTAGGATCAGTGAAACATAACTGAATTCGCATAGAAACGTTTCTTTTCACTTTCCCTAAATTCCAAATGATATGAATGTGGTAAGGGAAGAGAAAGGAACGTGATTAGGGTACGCGATGCGATGCTATCGAGTTCGGTGTGCCGCACTCGCTAGGGTGGACAAGGCAGTGCAGATATTGACAGTCGTTATTACCCACCGTCTAACTTCATTCCTAGCGGTCGTCTCTCACTTCGCAGAGACGACCGCTAGGAATGAAATTTAAGGGTTGAAATAACAGCTGTCAATAACATCACTGCCTTGTCCACCCTAGCACTCATTCATCTGGCATCTCTTCCACGAGGCAGGTCTCTACTGTGAAGAGACTTCAAGAGGCGCGAGACGAATGATTGCGGCACACTGCACCCCATAGTAGGGATCGCATTATGGAACGTTACTGACAGCCGTTCATTTCTAATCGCCTAAGTTCATTCATAGCGGTCGCATCTCACTTCGCAGAGACAACCGCTAGGAATGAAATTAGACAGCTAGAAATGAAAGGATGTCAATAACGTTCCATAATGCGTTCCCTACTGCACCCCATAGTACCGCATCCTTCCTTGTGTTTCCTTTCCCTTCCCTTTCAATCCAATTGCAAAGGATGTGGATGGAGGAAGTGAGGAAAAGGCAAAGTGATCCATTAGCGAGTCCTTTTTGTCACGTTATTGACAGCCTTTCATTCCTAGCTGTTCAACTTCGTTCTAGTGGACAACTCTCAGTTCGCAGAGACAATCACTAGGAATGAAGTTATAAGGATAGGAATCAAAGGCTGTCAATAACGTCCCGAAGGCGACATCATACTTACTAGAGACCTCGAAACGATTCCTCAAACAAGTATTGCGCGGTCTGAAATGAGTATCCAATCGACTATCGAGTAGGGTTCCCTTATCAAACGGGATCCCGAGATCCCGAATAAGCAAATGCGAATTTACTATGACCGCTCTCTCGCCATTCCAATGAAAAAATGAACGTCTTTCGGGATCCCGTTAAGCATTTGCATCGTTATCCGGGATCCCGAATAGCTAATTGCTTTGATAAGAGAACCCTAGTATCGAGTATACTCGTTAGAATTTGCAAGTCATTTCACGGATTCGATTCCCATGCGCGGTCATTTCACCATCTATCGAGTATTGTGACTGGTTGAGCGACTGACTGGTAATGCATTCTCTTTCTCTAATTCTCCCCTGCCCGGTCGTCCATAGATACTCGATTGGATACTCGATTGAATACTCGTTTCAAAATTCATTCGAGTACCGGGAAACGAGTATTGCGGTCTACTCGTTTGGCCCCTCCCCCACTCATTCGCGTATCGCGTATACTCGTTTCATGGTCTCTAATACGTAGGTATAGCATTATGGAACGTTATTGACAGCCGTTCATTTCTAGTTGTCCAACTTCATTCCTAGTGGTCGTCTCTCACTTCGCACAGACGACCGCTAAGAGTGTTTTTAGATGGCTAAAAATGAACGGCTGTCAATAACGTTCCATAAAGTGATCCCTACTAATACGTATCATATGATACGATCCGTTCAAGATGAGAACTCAAACGAAGAGAATGGAGCAGGATTGATCGATGTATTTGATAGCAGAGTGAGTGTTAGTGGACGAAATGAGTATCAGTTCAGTGTATTCAGAAACCAGCTACCGTATCCGCCGTTTCCTCTCCATCATCTGCAGTATCCCCGATCCCCCATCCTCCTCCATTTATCCCACTTCCTCCTCCGTTGCCCACTTGGGAAGGAGGAGGGAGGATTCTTCAATCTTCCCTCCCTCTCCTCAACAATCGGAACATTCAACCCGTTTTGAATACAGTGAGTCTCGACGCGCGAATTCTCCACTTACCGTATGCCTCCATTATGGTCGGCAGTTTTGCTTCATTATGGGTTTCGCTTCACAAAGAGTACATCTTTAAATGGATAGTATCACTGAAACATGACCCATAAGGTAGTCAATCAGCCCACTATAACCTCCTTCCCCACGAGGATGTGGCATGAGAAGCATGGGTGCGGTCGCCCTCCCCTCTCACCAGAGTTGGCAGAATGAATCCCAAAGTTCATTCCATCTCTCTGTACTCTCTATCGTGTGGTCATCTCAATGCGACAAAGACTACCGCACGATGGAGAGAACAGAGAGGTGGAATGAACTTTGGGATTCACTCTGCCAAGACTATAGGCAAGACTACAGAGGCTCTCACCATAGCTTCTCTTCCTTTCGTTCCACCCGAACAGGTGACATACAACAACTAGAGTTACTAAATCGCTATTAAAGTGCATAACTCGTTCGTCAAATTTCATGAGACAATCGCTCCGTGGAGATTAGACGAATACACTTCACTGCCGATTTAGAAAGCTTACAAACAACTGCGTAGGAGTGGGTATTTGCGATAATTGAATGAACACCTGGAAGCAAAAAAATGTCTATGGCGATGTTGTCTCTCACGCCGACACACTATTATTATGGAAAACGAACTTGATATACCGAGTTCACACACTCCATCTGGCTGACGACTGCACACTCTCAAATTTTCGCGCTATTTCGTCGTTTCTCTGACCATTAGCTATGATTTTGAATAGGGTTAACGCTCAACATATAGAGGCAGACTTTCATCTCCGCTTACCACAATAATAAATGTAAGCGGTTCAAAAGCGGTAAATTTCTCGTCATTCTTCTCCGCTTCGCGGTTCTCTATCAGTGATTGAGTCAACCGCTCTGCGATGAAGAATGACAACAAAGTTACCGATTTAGAACTCCTACACATTGTAAACTACAGACTTTTATTAAGGTAAACTGAACTGAAAGTCAGCCTCTATATGTTGCGCGTGAAACCTATTCCAATTCACGACCAAAGGTTAGAGAAACGACGAAATAGCACGCAAATGGAAATTGAGAGAGGGTTCGTACTCAATATATCAGTTCATTTTACCTTAATAATACCATCTCCTTTCTTCAGAACTCTTTCCTCAACCCCCTGTCGGGTGAAGATCTGACAGTTCTGGCGCCCTCTAGCTCAGACGAACAATCAGCAGACAACGCTCCCGTTCCCAGACTTATTCTGGCAGATGGAAATGCGGCTGTGAGAGGTGAAGGGAGTAGAGGTAAAGGTAAAGGTGCTGCCACGACAAGCGATATCGCTAGGTGGGGCGACCGGTAAGGCCGGCTGCTAGTAGGACTACGTAGCCGTAAGGGAGTAGAGACGTCAAAATGATTATCGATCGAATATCAAAGTGTATTAACTTTCTCTAATGCGATCTGTTGACTAAAAGCTACGAGAGACAACTGCTCGCAATGAATTAGAGAAACAAAATGCGCTTGCTGATTCGAATCTATCTCTTTTCGAATGCCTTAGAGGGAAGCTGGAGGTGACGAAAGAGTGAAAATGAACTGCAGATGGAAGGCCGAATCGCATCGCACGCGGGGTGAGGACTTGGAGCGGAAGGGAGAGGAAGGTCTCCATATCAGTCTTCAGAATGCCTCAATAAATGATCTCACTTAGGTCATCACACGCAGGGTCAGGACTTGGAATGGAAGGGTCAGAAACGTCTCCAGATCCGTTTTGCCTCGATAGATGATCTCATTCTCTGATTATCCCTCCTCTAACTTGAACATATGTTTAGTGTTTTATACCACAAAATTCCCACTTATCCCCCGACGGAAATCTGCTACTGCTATCTAATCGATATTCAATGTTTTTGATGGAATAACAAACATGCAACAAAAAATAATACTATTTGCTGCACGTGTAATTCGAATATCGGCATAAAGAGGAAGATACCACTGGAATTTTGCATACTTTCCTCCTCACAATATATCGACGATCCTTCCCCCCGACTACTATCTCCATATCCGAGTGCAGAAGGCCCAGTAAACTATTTCACTCTTTTTCATCAGTCAATTCCGCATATTTTAGTAATAGAACGAGAAAACAATGTGATTAACAAACTAGGCCAATCGATATATTCCCTCACTCCTTCCCTTTTTTTTAGTATATCTGGTGCGGTAGCTAATAAGACAAAATGCGATCTCGCGTGGCATCACAAATGTCTTTCGGTTTAAATGTTTAATCGACATTAAAATGTTTTCATTGATGAGAAAATATACTGCGATCGGTAGTAGATAAGGTGAACTAATAATGCAATTGTTGAAGAATGCACATGAATTATATAAGTGCGTTCGGCTAAGAGTCGACAACTTTTTGCTTATTTTGGCCAAGTTGCAATGAAATCCTATTTCCCTTCAAATTTACATCAGATGTGCCCAACGGAGTCCCAATGACCTCTGAGAAATCTGGACGCTCAATTTTGCCATCTAGCCGAGATATGATTTTTCTAAGTTCACCAATTTTGGACACATGACATATTGCCCTTAGCACATTTCTGCTGACAATTCACTTCAAAGAGAAGATTTTTTCATTTGCTTTTTACCAATCGATAGCTCTTAACCAGACGATTTCGAATATATTTCCCTACTATATCGACTCCGCTAATTACGATGGCGGCCTTCGTTTGGCACGAAAATTGACCGTTGATTTTATATGCCCTCAGGGCATTTTCCTTTCTTTCTCGATTTTGAGCGATTTTCACCGTGATTTGATATTGTTAGGTATTGCACATGGTAATGAAGACACTATTACATAATTTTGAGGTATGGTTGTATATGCAAATTTCCAATAAAACCTGGTTTGAAAGTTAGAAATCATTTTCCTGGAAAATTGTTTCACTACCCCCAAAAAAATTTATCAGCTTTTTGAAATCTCCATATCAAGAAGCACTCACAGTAATTTTTGAGGGGCAAAAGGCGTATACTCTAAGCCGCTATACAGGTGAGCGAAAGACTTAGAAATTTCATGACCACCGCTTCATTTGCGTGCGGTTCTTTGCACTAATCAGGCGGCCGGTCTCATTCCTTCCATGCAAACTCTATCAGTGGGGCGAATAGATCGATTTGCGTGCGAGGAATGAGATGGACCCACGTGACTTCGACAGAAGGGCAAAGAACTGCAAGCAAATGAAGCGGTGGTCAGAAAATTTCTAAGTCTTTCGATCACCTGTATAGCAGCTTAGAGTATACGCCTTTTGCTCCTCAAAAAATTACTGTAGGTGCTTTTTGATATAGAGATTTCAAAAAGCTGATAAATTTTTGGGGGTAGTGAAACAATTTTCCAGGAAAATGATTTCTAACTTTCAAACCGGGATTTATTGGAAATTTGCATATACAACCATACCTCAATATTATGTAATAGTGTCTTCATTACAACGTGCAATACCTCAGAATATCAAATCACGATGAAAATCGCTAAAAAATGAGAAAGAAAGGAAAGTGCTCTGAGGGCATATAAAATCAACGGTCAATATTCGTGGCAAACGAAGGCCGCCATCGTACTCAGCGGGGTCGATATTGTCAGGAAATATATTTTCATCTCGGGTTCAGAAAAGTGCTCTTGATTCAGTCTCTCAGTAGATCTGTGTTACGGTACAAGTTTTCCAGTTATGGCAAAATTTCTGAAAATCTTCATCGAATCATAACATCCTTAAAAGGCATTTTCCTGCCTCGGGTCCAGGTTCATGCGAAAGAGCATCAAATTCTGATCAAAATGATAAGGGGAAAAATAGCCTCTAGCCGAAGCACATTTGACCCACTTTTTCCGTTTTCAATCTCGAACGCAGAAAAATTGCGATCCAAAGGTCTCTGGTTCAATTCCCGCCGATTTCAAACATCTTTTGCACAGTTTTTTCGAAATATTCAGAAAAAGTGTTACTAAGAAAAGATGTTTTTTAAATCCCCTCTATCGATTTCCGTCGAGAAAACATGGTGTCATCGGTCATGAGGTTTCCTCGGACATTGAAATTTGGGTGCATTCCGGTGGTCGAACAGGCCAAAAAAATGACGAAGTCCGAGAAAACCTCATGACCGATGACACCACGTTTTCTCGACGGAAATCGCTGGAGGGGGTTATAAGTATCTTTTCTTAGTAACACTTTTTCTAATGTTTCGAAAAAATTGTGCAAAAGATGTTTGAAATCGGCGGGAATTGAACCAGAGACTTTTGGATCGCAATTTTTCCACGTTCGAGGTTGAAAACGGAAAAAGTGGGTCAAATGTGCTTCGCCTTCCAATGGTAGGTATTCCTGATCTAGGTGATCACAACTAACCACTTTTTACCGCAAAGAAATCGCGTTGAAATGTGATATTTCGCACTTCCCAAATGTCTGCTTCTCAACAGTCTCCTTCCCAAGTGTCTGATTCCCAGGGGATCACACACCGAAAGTTTGGCGAAAATTGGTCTTTGGTTAGGCGATTTATTGAAATATTTCCCAAATGTCTGCTTACCAAATGATACTTCCCATTTGTCCCACATCCCTGATTTTACCGTGGTTACTTTAATCGCGAAAAAGTTAAGACACATAATATTGATTAACTCCATATATTCTTCTTCATTCTCTCGTTTGCATCGTCGTCATCGCCACGGGGCCTGAAATGAGTAATTAATGAGCGCTATTTTTCAACTGCCTTATGAATTAGCAGCATTGAGGGAATGGCTGGGTAAACAATTTTCACATAAAGGTTGTATAAATTTGCTGGCACAAAGGTCCACGATACAAGAGACGGGCTGGAGCCACTTGAATGGAATTCGGCACCATCAATAGGTAAAGATAACAACCATCATCGTTTATTGTTTCTTGTGTGTGTTTACCAAACTGGAGAAAGAATGCAGAAAAGTATCCCCGCGCTTCATTCCACACCAGGCAAAAGATAGCCCTCACTTTTTGGCTTTCTCCTGTCTGCTTGTATAGAATTTTTTTTGGAAATGGTACTTATAGCTTGGCATCACCATTCGAACATTTCTAAACAATTCACTTGAAATTTTGTCTCTTTTAGTGACATTAGCGCTTAATTCTTTTGATACTGTAAAGCGTAGAGAATACGCTTTCTTTTGTCCCGTGTATAATGAAAATTATGATTCATTTGTGCTTTTTCCCCCTACTCTAATGTTTACGTGTGATTGACACCATACCACACACATACACACCTTTCGATCAGTTCCTCCATTCACATTCGCAATACCCGTGGAGCCAGGAAACGAGCAGGAGCCAGTGGATTGGAATTCAATATCATCAATAGGTAAGTGATAACAACTATTACTACAAATAACTCATCTTCTTTAGATCAAGATGAAGTAAATCACAGTATCGATTTTGAGAACAGAATCTCACAGCTGTCTGATCAAATGCAAAAAGTTATATTTTTATCACTGATTGCAAGTTTCTCCTTATCTTTAAAGGAGCTGTACCGCTGCCTATTTCGAGTATAGGGTGACAGCGTAGTTAGATACATGGGGTCCGAGGTGAGAAGTCGAAGGCACTTCCCCCACGTTTTAAAGATGTTTCTGAGCTGTTTGGCGAAGCTCCAAAGTTTCAGAGTACGCAGATCTTGGGGTGGCGAAGGAGTCGAGAGACAAGAGAATCGATGAGGTTCTGACAGAAAATGGTTTGCATTTGCTATAGATACCTACGAAACATACGAGACGTATGAATGACAAATGCAAATCATTTTATGTCTGAACCTCGTCGGTTCTCTTTATCTCGGCCCCATCCCAAGATCTGAAACTTTGGATCTCCGCCAAACAGCTTAGAAACATCTGTAAAACGTGGGGAAGTGTCTTTCGACTTCTCACATCGAACCCTATTTATTTACGTTTTCACCCTATACTCGAAAAAGTTCGTGGTACAGCTCCGCTAAGCAAATGATATTTTCAGATCACATCTCAACAAGTTGAAATGCAGAAAATGATACACTCTGTGAGTTCTAACATTGAGTTTTGTGGTTATTATTATATATTCTCTTCTATTTGAATTCTTTTATGCAGAAAGCATAAACATGCAATATAGTTGGCATGTGCGCTCTTTTCACGGCTGATCACGCTTCCGGAGCCGGTAAACTGCCCACCGGCTGCACTGGGATTGGCATTGTTTTCACAAGCGCAAAACAAGAACAACAACTTTATGGACAACAATCAGTCATCAAAATCAGAATCGCTGCTTTCAATTTCAGTCTCTTCATTATATCATATTATTCACAATGTTAAATTCTAAAATACCGGGTTCACCATGGGTTTGAGATCTCAACGGATACAAACGCCTCCATTGCAAGATTGATGGAAGAAATCAAGGTGATTCGCAGGACAATACCCAGTGTCAGAGTTCAGGCTTTTTAGGCTTTGCAAAAGCCTGAAGTGCGTTTTCCATTGTCAAGCAAACCCCTAATATTCATGGAATTTGATCGCGGCAGGATTGTAATAGAACTGGATTTCGAGGATTGTCCGAAGACAAGTGAACTGTTTTTGAGCGTCTTTGGAACGAAGTGAGTATTATATTATACTATTTTTTTATACAGTCCAGACCAATCCCCCAAGCGAACAGGGATCTCGGGGAGTCCCCTGACATCCCCTGGCATTTTTCTAGCAGGAACAAAAAATGATGCGACATTTTAGTATCCATTATTTTAGTTAGTAAATTCCGCATCGTTTGACATATTTAAGGTTCATGAAAACTATCATTTTACCGAGTTGTTCATCATTGAAATTCACGGATTTTTCGCGACCGGAAATTAGAAAACAGGAAATCACAGAAACTGCAAAATCAATTTTGCGGTCTCGGAAATTTTGAGAAATTTCAATGATGAATAACTCAGCAGCGTGAGGTTTTCCTGGCGGGTTGAACATATTAAACTATGTGGAATTTACTAACTAAAATAATGGATACTAAAAAGTCGCACCATTATGCTGTTCCAGCTAGAAAAATGTCATGGGAGTCCCCGGGATCCCCGTTCGCTT
>JACMIF010003117.1:0-10572 GCA_014805445.1 Diplogasteroides magnus
ATTATCCACTACCTAATTGTTCGAAAAATCGCCTTCTGGTTGTACTTTAGCGAGATTTTCACTTCGAGTTTGATTGAGAGGTATGGGGCACATGCATTTGAATAAAGGCTAGAGTGCCTACCAGAGCATTTGAGATCATTTTTTGCTCGCTCACTTCCATCCTGACCGGCTGTGCTTCGATGTGCGGTCTCTACTAGGGTTCGTTAGTCAAAGCAATTAGTGCATTTGTCATTCGTCTAACCTCCGTGGAGCGGTAGTCTATAGAATGAAGAGATAACCGCTCCGCGGAGGATAGACGAATGACAAATGCACTAATTGCTTTGATAAGAGAACCCTTGTCTCTACTGTGTTTCAACAAAGTGGTTGGAAATGGGATATGAGATTGCAAATGGAATTGGGACAATCTAATCTTTGCATCATTTGTAGTTGCACGACCTCGAGGCGTACCTTCCCGATCTGAATGGAGATGTGTGCGGTGCCAAGTCTGCGCCATGTGATCCACTCTGCGGAGGACCAGGTCAGCTGCTTCAAATGCTTTTTTTTTAATTTAAAAAGAATTTTTTTTAAATATTAGTCCATTCTCCTATGTGATGCAGTAGGATTTTACATGTTTTTGTTGCCATTTAGCCTGGCGATGTTAAGTTTCACGCTGTGGTTATATCCGTAACGATTTGGGAAGACTTCAAAGAGAATATGGTGGTCCCAATCGTCATAAAGATCAAATTAATTACTATCGAAATGTCTACTTTCTGGGGTTCCATGAATAACATAATTCGCCCATAATCAGGTTCATGTGACAAGTGTGGTGGCCAGTCGTGTCTGGAGGGCGCTGTGAGCAGAGCCGAACAGGCGAAGAACTTTGCCCTGGAAGCGGATCAGAAGCTGAACGAGAAGCAGGCTGAAGCTGAGGAGGTAAGAGTAGTTTGTAGTTTGATCTTGAAGCCACCGCCCAATTTTTACATGAATTTGCATTATTTTGTTGTTGTCGCTAAGAAAGGATGTATGCAACAAATTTAGAGAGGAATATTGCATACAAGGTGCATGTGTGTTACAGAAATGCTATTTATTGCTGAAATTATTTTAGTAACTGATTCGGCTCCATCATTACCGATTTGTATTATAGGTGCTGACTCTGGTTCGCGAAGTGCTCGTCTCCACGTCGAACGCCCAGAAGGAGGCCGAAGATGCGCTTGAGGTTTGTAGTATGATCTTTGATCTTTACCCTTTGTCTTTGTAGTTTGCTCGTTCCGCCGCGCGTCGTGCCAACGAGTCTCGTGACTCTTTGGAAGACACGCTCAATCAGATGAACGAATTCGTCTCGGCCAACAGGTTTGTAGTTTAAACCCTACTATTACCGTAACCTCATCGCCTCTCAGGAGCACACCCGAGGCCATCCGAGCTCTTGCTGAGGAAGTGCAGGGCATGAGCATCCCGTTGAATCCCGAGCAGATCGAGGACCTCGCCAAGCAGGTACGGTAGATTTAGAGGTTTCTGAAACTTTGCCTTGATTAACAAGGAATTGTTAGTGATACCATGTGAATGTATGTTTCATTCGGAGTATAATATCACAATTCTTTGACAAATGTGATACATGGGGGGAAGGTTCTGCACATAATGTTTTAAGAAGTAGCTATTTATCCTTTCTAGATCTTTGTTGACATTACAATTATCGTAAACTCTGCAGATTCGTGAGCATCTCGCAAAGATCGAGAACATTGACAAGATTCTGGAGGAGACGAGAGGCAACAAGACCGTTGCTGCGTCGCTGGAGGAGAGGGTACGGTAGTTTGGCATTATCTTATAGTCATTACTATAAAGGAATACTGTTCTGTTTTGGGTTACTGCAGTCCAGGTTACCGTAATCTTTATAGGCAATGCGCTCGGCTGAGATGGCTGCAGCGATCAAGAACACGACGGACACAGTCAGAGACGCACTCAAGGTTTGTAGTTTGATCTTTGGTGTTTGGAGTCCGATCTTTGATCTTTGATCATTCACTGCCTCTGCTTAGGTGGCAGCCGAGGCACAGGCCGCTGCTTCCGATGCCATCAAGAAGGCGGACGAGCAGATGAAAGCTGCCAGGTTTGTAGTTTGAACTTTGTAGTTTGGACATTCCAGTCTTGTAGTTTGATCTGATATTCTTTGTAGAGAGGACTTGGCTGCGGCTCGCGAGTCGACCAATGCAGCAGAAGAAGGAGCAAAGGGAGCGAATGAGACACTTGCTTCGATTGAGAAGGACATGAAGGGAGTCAAGGTCATGTACCTGCAGATCCTCGATGACGCCAAGAGGTGAGTGATGGTGGTGTAGTGGTATCCGTGCTGTCTAAACTGTTTTGTCTATCCGGGTTCGATCCCCGACCTTTACATGACTTTTGCAGCGCCGTAGACATGGTGCGAGGCGCTGAGGAGGCCGCAGCTACCGCTGAACAGGGCAACAAGCAGTTGACGGTAAGTGCAGATACAGTATCCTTCAGTTTGTAATCCGTGGTGAAGCGCAGGTCGACGTTTATCATTTTGCAGAAGGAGATGGAGACGGCATCAGCGCTGCTGACGGAGAAGGGCTCAGGCAAGGAGAAGGCACAGGAGAGGGCGGAAGCATTGAGGTACTGTAGTTTGATCTTTTGAAGTTTGTAGTTTGATCTTTTGATCTCACTGTATCCTGCACTTTCCAGATCTCGTGCTGCCGAGCTGCTGTACAAGATGCAGAAGTACGATGAGGAGTACCGAGGTGATTATATCCCGCTTATTCATTTGAAAAATCGATTGATTCAAGTGTTTATTGATTGTTTTTGCAGCTCTCGCCAAGTTCGATCCCAACGAGGCTATGGAGGAGTACAGGAGGTATCTGGAGGACTACGATAGACAGGCCAAGCTGGTACGCATTACTTCCTCCTTATTTGCGATTTGGTTCATGGATTACGGTAGCTTTGACTAATCCCTGGCCTTCTGCAGGTCACGGATGCAATCGAGCGACGCAGCAACTACTACCAAACCTGTGAGACGTAAGAGAGAGGAGACGTGATATATTCTATTTTATTGATTGATTCCACAATCGAAAGCCAGATTGGAATATGAGAGTCTCAATGTTATTTATGATTATGTGTGTGTTGCGTTTTAGCATTTCGGCTAATTGTCGTATTCTTTATTGCTGTGAGTGCGTGTATTCTCCAAATTGATTGTTGCCTCTTCTTTTATTAGATCATTTTAAATTTTCTAGACAACGATTCTCAGACAATTTTGCAATTCAATCAGGATGTGTGTAATAATCTAGCCCTCCCCCTTTTCGTTTCCGACACAAATCCTCTCAATCCAGTGCATTGTTTCGGCCTAGACATTATCATTTTACCTTGTTTTGTCTCCCATCCCTTTGCACTCCATTTATCCATTCAGTCTTACAATTAGTCACACTCGATCCACATCCTACAAATGGTGCTGCTCCTGTCATTCCCTATCACAAAGATTTGATTAGAATGATGATGAGTCCGCCTTCCTTCCACTTACAGTAATCCTACCGTATCCATTTCCTACAGTAATCTCCTGTGTGCCTTATGATGAAGTCTTAGAGCGAGTGCGGGCAAGTTTCTATGCACCTAAGGAAGAACAGTCTACAGTACTCACTCTCGCACTCGCTCTGATGTCTTCTCTCCACTTACAGTAATCTCCTACCGTATCGTGCCTTGCTATCCATGGTGCCATCCCCATCCAATCACTGCCGCTTTGAGGCCCACTTGAATTGTCAAAATGCTTTTGAACCTATCTCACAATTGTTTTGTCTCTCTCCCTCTTTCCGAATCATAATCGTTGTCTCCCATCTGCATGGTTTCTTTTGTTGGCGAATTCACAAGCCAAATAAAATGCTTTCAATATAAAATGGTTCCTGATCAGATACTGTAATACGTCATCGTTGTAAAGTTTCGATCGTTATATCTGATTGTTAAGGAGACTGAGATCCATCAACAGCGAGTAGTTCCAGAACAATCATAGTGAATAGTTTGAATGAGGAGGAAATAGGGGAGGAGCGGAGAGGAGAGCAGGTCCTCCGAAAAAGCGCGAGCGTTCTAACGCACTGCCGCGCAGAAGTATGTTGGCAGTTAGCCAATTCTTCAAGAGCTGAAAAAATTTCGCTTTGCGTTGCTTCTGATTCTGACGTGGTTTTATGCTTTCTGAGCGAATATTTTGGCCTAATTAGATTGTGCAAACTCTGCTTAGTCTATTCTGACGCTAATAGTGCTTAGCGTTGTCGACATTTTCCGTTTTTAGCTTGCTGAGCTCAGTTACGCATGATGTGCGTTTTGCAAGACATTTTTATCTATCTTCCATACGTTATTTAGAAACAATATTTTACAAATTTATGGTGTCCTAAGATGGTCGCAACTCCCCTCGCGTCGCGCAGTTTCGCAGGTCTCTCTCGTGTCGCACTGGAATCTCCTTCATGAGTATCGCCCCTACGGGCAGTGAATGCGTAAGTCGATGTGCATGAATTTTCTTATTGCAGGCTTTACATAACAATATATTGATTCTGAAAATATTTTTACAATGATTTATTACGTAAAATTTTAAAAAATAGCTCCATTTGGATATGATCGCTTTTAAAGAACCTTTCCAACAAGGATTATTGCAGCTCCTTCATCTCTTCTCGTGCAACGAACAAGATCAACCCGATCACAGATCATTTGTGTGCCTGTCGATCGGGCACTGCAGCAGACACTCAAGTCGTCTCTGACATCGTCAAGTACTACATCGAAGCATACAGGTATCTAACCAACTTTTGACATTTCATTTACGCAACAGACTAAAAAAGCGGTCTGTTGAAGAACGAATCCGTGAGCGTGTGTGACATACTTTATCAAAATACAAATATTATGGGCATCTATATTACGTAACCAGATTTTTAGTAATTATTTTAGAGCATCTTTTCTGGCAAGCTCCGCGGCAGCGTGCCAAGTGGATAAAATTCATCGATGGCCTCATGATCCACTCGGATAACCCAGTGAACGAACACATCCAGCAGGCGGTCAGGCACGTCCAGAGTACGTATTTCACAATAATGAGTTTTCGTTTCCCCGCTTTTAGACACGTAAAATATAATTGCTATTTAAATTTGTCTAGCTTGCATGAACTACTTGCTAACAATAAAGACTATGTTCTTTAGGTGTGCTTGGTATCAAGGTCAAGATCATGCTCCCCTACGACCCCATTGGACAATCAGGACCCAAGATGCCTTTGTCCGATCAGGTTTGTACGTTTTTTTTCCTTTTCAGTAAGGTGTCGCCGTCAGTAACTTTAGTGCAATTGTCATTTGTCTAATCTCCGCGAAGCTGTTGTCGCTCTCTCTCTCTCTCTTGTTATTGACGATCACTCCGCGGAGATTAAACGAATGACAATTGGACTAAAGTCAGTGATAGCGTCACCCTACTTTTCAGTCTTGTGTAGGTATCACACTATCGGAAATAAAATGTATCTTATGTCTCTACTCACAGACGACTCGTTTTCTCTCGCTCTTCATAGACAACCGGTCGGAATGGGTGAACAGACAACTATTGTGTATTTTATTTCCGAAAATGTGATCCCTAGTCTTGGAATATGTTGAGTAGGCAATCCAAGACTTCACAAACGTTTGCCAAAATATCAGTCCTAAAATTATCGGTACTAAATCGGTGAAAATACTGCTGAAGGTGCTTTATGCGTCGTTGGAATTGTTTCGGTGAACACTATATGAACACAAACTATATAAAACAAGATTCATGGACCTATGAATATGTTTTCCATTACAGATGCACATCGCCCCGCCGAGGAGGAGGTCCCATCTCAGCCTCGCTCGGAGCAGGAGCCCAAGTCCGTCCTCATGGGCGGAGTTCCCCCTGCCGGACCCGGAACAGTCCCCGTCGCACCCACGCCCGCTTACTGAGCAGAAACACCGCAAAATTTCACTTGTTTTGTCCCTCCCCATTGTAACTTTTTTGTCTCTCTTTCCGAATCATAATCGTTGTCTCTCATGGGTTTCTGAATGGTTTCTTTTGTTGGCGAATATAAAAGCCAAATAAAATGCTTTCAATACAATGTTGTTCTTCATCAGATACTGTAATGTCCTAACGTCGTGAAGTTTCGATCGCTATATCTGCTTATATATAGAACAAGGAGATCCAGCAATAGCGAGCAATTTTAGAACAACTAGTGAATAGTTTGAATGAGGAGGAAATAGAAGAGGAAAGGAGTGGAGAAGAGAAGGACCGATAGCTACCGTAATCCCTCCGGATAACGATCGATGTTTCGACTCTCGACCAGATTGTGCGCATCGTTATACAGGAGCATACTCGTCGGAGAGCCGGCGACCGGATTCGTTGATGAGGTAGGTATTTGGGCAGGTGAGGGACAACTGCTCAATAATGATGAAGTGAACAAATGTGCCATGGTTGCAGTCACTATCACGGGGATAGCCTATTTCACGGCCCCGGCCAGGTCCTGCGTGGCAGCCCCACCAACACTGATCGGTGTGGCTGCCACGAACCAAAGCTGCGTGGCTGTCACGCAGGCAGGGGCCGTGAAATAGGCTATCCCCTCTCACGGCACAAGTGTTCATTTTACCACTGTGGCGCATATGATCACGACGCTCTTGTCTTTCACCCGTTTGTGCAATAAGACAAAAATTACATGGACATTCGCGCCGTAACATTGAAATAGACGATGAAGGGACGACTCAAATGTCTATTAGGCTACTATGGCGCAATTGTCCATGGCGCGGTTGTCTTTCACCTGTTCGTTTCTTTCCTTCCTAACGGGACCGCTACGAAAGATGAGATTCATTTTGTTGTCATTCTTATCCATTCAGAAGCAGTGACCAGAATTCTCAAGGGCATTATCAAATTTTCGACTGCTGATGTCAGAAAACGGCGTCTTTTATTTGAAAAGATCTTTGTTAGGCGACCTGCGAATTGCATTACCAGCGCATATAAGTTTCACAATGTCTTTAAATTTCGATGTGCATATTTTTTGAGATTGGCATTACACGCGGATCGCAAAAATGAACACTTATTTATTATTCATGTAAACTGGACTGATATTCCCAGTACGAACATTACCCTTGATTTCGTGACTGTAAGACGGTTACTCTCTCATATTTACATGCTAGGTCGTCGCGTTAATCGTCCCTAGACATGATTCGTCTTATGTTTCAGCAGCGCTACATATAGAACGCATTCCACTTCAGATTGCAATAATATATTTATTCAAAATTTGTTATTCACATTTACAATTACAGAATAGCAAAATGGTACATTACGTCGAACGGAAAATTTTTTTTCCAGCTTTTAAAAGAGTGAAGTTTGACAATTGCAGGTCGTAGCCCGTCTGGCAGCCTCACGGGGAGAGGCGACTGCACAGCAAGGAGGCGCACACACACAAGCAGGTTTGTAGTTTATATTGTAGTTTGTAGTCTGATCATTGATCTCTAGACGTCGCTTCCACCAGCCTCTCCTACTGGGAGGGCATCCGACGGACGGCCGCCGTTTACAGAGAGAAGGCGGAGGAAGTGCGACAGTTGGAGGAGATCATCAATGGTTTGTAGTTTGATGCCTTTCTCTTCTGTAGTTTGTAGTTTGATCTCTCAGATGGTTCGGACCTTGAGCTCTCGCGACTCGCTCAAACCGACCTCCCTGCTGCTGAAGACGCGGCTGACGAGTCTGCCGATGAGTTGGCGATGCAGGTTTGTAGTTTGGTCTTTGTAGTCTGATCTTTCCCCTTCAGATTATTCCCCGCACGGAGGTGGACGTGCTCAGGCGCTGTCAGATGGAGTTCAGCGCGTAAGTTTTGAATTTGTGAAGTTACATGGCGCGAGTACACGAATACGGACCCTTCAGAGGCGCCGGTGGCGCGGAGGCGATGCTCTTCACCTCAGAGCTGTACGAGATGTACCGGCGGTACGCGGAGTACAGAGCATGGCAGTGGATGCCTCTGCAGGTGGGAGTTACACCGTGCGAGTACGCCAATACGGCCCCTGATTAAGGTTGAAGAAGTGCCCTTGGGCGGCATGCGAGCAGCCATCGTATCCGTGGTCGGACCCGAGTCGTACGCTGGTTTGAGGTCAGAATCCCTTTATATTCGATTTTGGTTACACAATGGAAGTACACGAAAACGGCCTCATTTACATCGTGCGAGTACACCAATACGGCCCGTCTATTCTAGGTTCGAAGCAGGCGTCCATCGAGTGCAGCGCATTCCCCTCACGGACAAGTCCCGAATGCACACATCCACTGCCTCTGTCGCAGTTCTGCCCGAGCCTGAGGAGGTACCGTAACTGAGAGATACTATAACCTGAGCAAGGTACTGTAGCTGACTGATACGGTAGTCAGAAGGGAAGTACTGTTGAATGTATAGCCTGTTTGTACAAGAGTGGAGAATGAAGATAGTGATGTGAGCGGTTATGTTGAAACTATATGTGATACGGTAACTGTTTCAATGAAAGAGTTACTGTAGTTCTGCAGTTCATGACTTTGGACAAGTAGCACAAGCAGGCGGAATTTTAAGAGTAAGTGTAAAGCTGCATAAATTTGTTTCATTTTTTTGACATTCTAATCTGAGCTAAATCGTGTTCTTTTCATGCTGAAACAATTTATTCAGTGAGTGCAGCACATTCCGACTAATAAATCCCCAATGTTTGAGGTCGAAGTGGTCGTGCCAGCGAATGCAGTCACAATTGAGACGATGCGGGCGAGTGGACCGGGAGGACAGAATGTTAACAAGAGGTACAGTAACCCCGAGAGAGGAGAGAGAGAGAGTCCCTGCACGATTCCCTTCTTAATTGGTCTAGATACTCTTTCCTTGCGCCAAGCCTTGTCTTACGGTGGCTCCTGAATCAGGGAATCCAGTTCGATTACCGTATCCCTCTTCAGGTCCTCTGCAGTACGCATGACGCACAAGGAGACGGGCATATCCGTGCACGTTATGGATGAGCGATTCCAGCACATGAACATGCAGGTATGGTAATATATGGTATCCAAGTCCACAAGGACGTGAGTACGGTAAGGCTGATAATGAAGAATATTACTGTATAACATTTCATTGTTTAGAACTTCTCATGTTGTAGCTGATATTACATACAAAGAGCGGTCTTCTATAATATTTGGATTGGGAAACATGAGTGCTTTTCTGATCGAATTACTGTAATTACCGTACTTCTCAGATTGCGTACAAGCGACTGGCCGCCATTCTCATGCAGCGAAAAGTGGACGTCATGCACGACAAGTTCTCGTCGGAGCGAAAGATGCAAGTGAGTCAAGAGCAGCGATGATCACGGACCGCGCCGCGTGCACTCGTGCGATGCGGTCGTCCTTTTTACCATGTTTCGGTGTAATTCGATGAACTATGCAAGTTCGCACGAATCTGAATTACTGGCTTAAATGATCTAGGGCCAATCACGTTTCATGTATGCCTGAAATCTTCCAGAGCTTCATAATTCTGTCAGATACCGTAATCTGCTAAACCCCGTAACTCGTTCAGGTCGGCTCGAAGGCGCGTGCGGAGAAGATCAGGACGTACAACTTCAAGGACGACAGGATCACCGACCATCGACTGCACATCAACATGTCGAACATGGAGGAGTTCCTCAGGTCAGACACAGGTTTCGATTGTCAGATAATTTATTTGAGCATCTAGGTTCAGTTATGTTTCACTATGCCGTTAAAAGCGCATGTTGAACCATTATAGCATTAGTGTAATCAGTGTAATGGGTAAAAGAAAAAATAAAGATTTGCAGTGCTGAAATATACTGCTTTTTCTCCACTCAGTTATGGTTCACCGAGCTTTAAAAGTTCATGCTGAATTATCGGAGCAATATCATCTGCGATCTGTTTTTGAATAAAAGAAAGAAATCAGTGATCAAATGAGCTGCTCTATCTTGATTCAGTTATGTTTCATGCACTTTTGAAAAGCGTATGTTGAGTAATCCGAGTAATGAGAAATGAAAAGGTGTCGAGAATAAAAAACTTCTCGATCTCGATTCAGTTATGTTTCACTGTGTTTAGATATACGTAAGTAGAATAAGTATATCGATGCCATTGGTGGTCTCTGTCATGAACAAGATAAAAACAAAAATTAAATGCTCAAATGACCTGCTCTATCTTGATTCAATTATGTTTCACTGAGCTTTGAAAAAACGTATGTTGAATTATGAGAGCAATTCTGTCGTTGGTGCGGAGTAAATTAAATATAAGTGAATGATGTTCAGAGGCGGTGAGCACTTCCACTCTCTCGTCCTTGGACTGTCCGAGTTGTACAACAGAGAGCGACTACTGGACATTGTCAAGAATAGGATATTCGAGTGATTACGGTATCTGGTGGTACTTTCCCGTAGGTTCCTGAGTACCGTGGCCCTCCACTTAGGATACAGCTCCCAATATATTGTTAAGACTTGTTAACTAAGAGTGTTGTTATAGATGGTGTTTGTAGTTGGAATAACTAGAATGTCTCGTGATTACTGTTGCAAGTCTTCTCCTGTAGAGACCGTGAATTGGCTTAGAATTAGGGTGTCGCATTCGGGTATAAAGTGCAACTTTTTTTGTCTCTACGCACTAGTAACT
>JACMIF010003118.1:0-15556 GCA_014805445.1 Diplogasteroides magnus
ACTACTTCCAGGAAAAAAATCAGAATTTAATTCCAAAGTTTCCCACCCGGTTCCGCCAAAGTCGATTTTAGCTTGAGATGAAAAAATATCAAGTCTTAATATATTGAGGATGCAAATTTCGCCTCTGACAATACCTTTCGTATAGCTTTTCATTTATGTTAAAACGCACGACCGCGATATTTTTATGCAGAGAGAAATGCATCTTCCCTAATTATATCAAAAAAAGTCATGTATATCGAAATGCGGTTCACTCACCGACGTACTGCGTATATTCATCAACTTTCGATGCCTGGCGGTCGTAAACAAACGCCATAGCAAATATGGAGTTGTGAGAAGTAAGATCAGGGTCGGGAGGCCGCGGCCCATGGCTACAAATACCTTTCATAAGTAAATATTTTATTCCTTGGTTAAGTGGGGGTGTTATGGACAGTCAAGTAAGGATGAAATTTCATATAGCTACAAAAGAAGTCGTGCTTCGAAGAATACATAGTGATACTCAGTGGATGAGCATTGGGAAGAGTAAAAGATTAAAATTAATAGGGAAAATAATTTAATCAGCCCAACTTATGGAAAGAGCCATCCAGTGGTTCAAAATCGGTAAATTTGTTGTCATTAATCTCCACCGTGCGGCCGTCTACGAGAGAATGAGACAAAAGCTCGGCGGAGGCGAATGACGACAGATTTACCGATTTTGACCGCCGAGAGCCAACGAACCTCGAAACGAATTATCATATTTGTCGAGATTGCACACATTATCGGCATAACTTACATTATCACCATAAGCTATACCCATCAAAAGTATCGTAATATTGTCCCCTGCAAGTGTTTATATATTGAAGAATAATACACACAGACATACAGAACGACACTACGGTTTTCTAGGAAAAAGGAATCAGCATTCACGATCGCATTTTTGAAAAATATGAGAAACTTTTCCGTCTCTGTGCATTGGCGACTGATCATGATCATAGTATACCGGTAGGTAAGAGGGGACTAGGGTTTATAAAATAGCAATCAAGTCCATTTCTCATTCGTCTGATCTCCTTGGAGCAGTTGTCTATTACCCTTTTTGAAACCCTATAGTGGACAGACAACTACATTGCACCTTTTGCTTTCCCTAATCTATTTTTATAAGTTTGTCTCACCTTCTACAAAATCGAATTTTCCGACGCAGCCAAGTTCTTCGACTAGATAAGTCTTTCCAACGAACTGGAAGAAGCATTCAAATAATGGGAATAATTTGGGGAATCAACGAGAGAGAACTTTGCGAGTGATCGAGCGAACGAGACGGAGTGGCACTTTTGGGATCAAACTCACCCCGTGTGAATATATTTTCATATTTGGCACTAGGGAGAACAGGCCGAAACCAATTGAAGAGACCACCACCACGACATGCCAGAGCCATTTCATTTGGAACGGATCGGACATTGGAAACATTAAGGAAACGGTCCTGAAAAAGGAATACGGTGCCAAGAGCTGAATCCAGTGCTAATAAAACATTCTGGTCTGATCTCATATCATTTTCATTATCTTCCTTGGATCAGTTCAAAGCCTAAAAAGATTGCACGAATGATGGAAGTTCGCTTATAACTATTTTGATTTCCTAATCAATACGAAAGCTCCTTAGATCTTCTTCTCATTATACGAAGTTATATTTCGATTTTGAATTCACAGTGGTCATACCTCATAATCGAAGTGAGTGCCGTGACGGCGAGTGATGAAATGTGCCAAAAATCCGCGAAAACAGACCACAGAGTGGTGACGACCTTGATGATAGGGATTGACCATATGGTATTGCATTTGTCGTACTGAAAGAATAGTGACTTGAATGCATATAAGGAAACCACAAACAAGGGCAGTATATGACGGATATCAAAATCCCTTATATTAAGGACGTCAATAGCGAGTGATAGCTTTGCATAGTTGTTGAGAAAATCAGTTATCCACGTCGGGAACAAATTATCTAATGGGAAATGCTTACATATGAGTCTCGGAGATTTCCACACAGCACATGGAAAGCGGTGCAAATGTCCAGTACAGCCATAGTCATCATGAGTCTGTTGTGAAGTTGAGACCGCAAGCTGCGTCTCAACAATATCGCGATGAAGATTACTGTAAAAATATATGTTAAATAATTCGCTGTTTAGGCAGGTGCTAGGCTGGTTTTCTAAAACTTAAAAATGCTTTTCTCGTAGAGTGTATTTTTGATTCTCCGAGTTCCCTAAGGGCGAGTGAATTAACCACATATGACGAATGGGAAATGCACTTTTTAGAACATAATTATCTAGATATTGAGCGGTCAACTGCTCCATGTGAGTAAACACACGCAAAACGATACCTATTAGACGAATGCCAAATGCATGTTATTTGAATTACTCGTGAAAACGTTAAGTCAAAATGTTTTACCGTTGAATGCAAAGCTGACGACGGGCAGAATTAATAGTGAATAAGTAACGAAATTCTTGACAGAGGCATAGAAATTATAGAAAATGTCCCCATACAAAATGGTTAGCCTCCTTTCATTAACGCTCATTTCATCCCCGTCTTCACAGAGGTTCACCGGTGAATAGAGTTCGTTTAGTGAGTCGTTCATTGTAATCCAACCTGAAAACTTGCTTTGATATCAGATCGCATTGGAGTTTATAAAGCGATAAATTTATTCATTTCAAATTATTATGCATCATATCTGAACTGTTATTCCTAGTACGCTTCTTACACCTGGATGCCACCCTGGTCTCTCATTTTAACGTGCTATTTCGTCGTTACAGAATATGTTTCAAATACGAGATATATATATAATACAGCAACAATTCAGCTAGGATGCATAATAGTCTGATCATTTTTCGGCTTTCCTCGCTCGGAGAAGCAGCCGAATATTAAATAGAGATTCGACGGGAAGAGAAGTTCATGTAATAATCGTTTCAGATACGAGTTCTTTTGCACTAATTGTAAGGTATTTCGGGAAAAAATAGGAGATTAATATATAGAGCTGGGCAAAACATGCGATAAAGTTGAATTGCATTAATTACAAAAAAATGGAAGATCGCGAAAAACAATATTTGAATGACGAAGCAGCCATATGAAGCATCATTTATAGTGGAGCATAGTAGGCTTTGTTGAATAGACAATCTGCACTCGCATGATTTTTGAATCTTACGCGAGTTTCGCGAACGGTGCAAAAAAACATGCGATACTCGTCTGGCGGTGCCGACTCGTCCAACAGTAAGGATCTTGGGCTCTGTCACAGCAGAGGCCTCATGGGACCAATCTTCTGTAGCCGAGAAAGGGTTTCTAACATCCCCAATCTTTTCGGAGTTATCGTCTCTCATTTCGATAAACTAGCGGTCGGAAGAGATCGTTGTGGATATAAAACACATAATGCATTCTCTTCCATAAATCCTCGAGGAGCGTTCAAAACATTTCCCATTACACTAGTGTGCAGTGCCAAGTAACGCAAGTGTGTAACGCAAGTGTAATGTGCCCGCAATTCATATTGCGGGCACACTCGGAGCAATAAATTGCATATCGTTCAAGTGACGCGCAATAAGTATAACACCTGCAGCCAATGGCCAAGAAAACAAACTTCTAGTGCCCAACGATTGGATGGGATAAAGGGAAAAGTCCCTTTGGACATTTGCGCAGTATTTTTGAAATTGGTGGATGCGCAGTGACAATGCTGAAAAATGATAATGCTTCTGTCCATTTGCCGTCAGAGGAGTCGACCGGTGAGCATATCTCTCACCCAATGCGACGATAGAGCGACTTCAATCGTTATCAATCACTGTGAATGCAAGCAGCTTGATGAAGTGCGGTGTTGTTTGCATTCACTTGCATATTTATGAGTTTGCTCAACATAGACAGGTATGAATTTTTCGAGAGGAGTCAATGAGTGACTATGTGTGAGTGTATTGGGGCGACTACTCACAAGAGTCAGATATGCAGAGTCTCACATAAGTGAAAAATACATGCAAATTCATTCCAAAAGTCGATCGCTAAAGCCAAATAACAAAGGGAGGGTTTTCCCCACGATTGGTCCCAATGGACACAAGGAAGTGGACTGCTTATTTAAGCACTTTCTCCAAGATGCAAATTACAGGACACGGCAGAAACAGTTTTTACCGCTTTCAATGAACCCAGTGCTTATCCTCGACATAAATACCAGCTACAGGATTGCAAGTATCCCATTTGTGCTTTCGTGCAACGCGTTTTTAGCTAGAAACTACAGTTACTTTTGTAAGAAAGTCACAGAACGTATTCAAGACATTCATGGTTATTTCGGTTGGCCAACAACAAAACAAGGCGTTATTTCATATGGAACAACTTATCTCATAAGAAAACATCAACGAATATGGGAACATTGGCATAATACAAAGCTAAATATCAAAGTGTTCAAAGTACGGTATGGAAAGCATTTGTCTAGATATTGGGGGTTTAAGAAAAGGAAATGTGATTCCGTTTGAATTATGTTTCAAAGGCCCTACTTCAAAAATCATATGCAACGGCGAAGTAATGTAAGATAATTGAATGGAATAAAGCCAATTGCGCCATGGACATTTGCCAGCGCCGCAAGATGAACCGCATATATTCGTTTTGAGCTCTCCATTACAAATATGAGAGACACTTTTCCTTTAGCTAGAACATGTGCAAAAGAACTAGATAATAATTAAAGCACAGTTTGGCATCAAGAGTTCAGTCGCGTACTTGGAATAGTAGTTCGGTTGGAATGTATAATATTTTGACGCTGTCCATACCAAGTATGAACTATAAGATCAAATCACAAAATACAATTGCCACCGTGTCATTTTGGAAGCAGCTGAAAATCGTGTACAATTTTTCTCTTTCTTACGAAAAAATAAGTCACTTCGAATTCTAAAAAAATGCACAAACATCTGGGATACTGTATCTGGCGGGGGTATGGACAGCAAGCTCCTTCACTGTGCGAGTGGCACTTTTTGCTCAAATCAAACGTTATTGTATACAGCTGTAATTTTGTAGTAAAAGGTGCGATTTCTGTTCGAGAAATGCGAAGCAGATGAATTTTCGTTGTTCGGCAATTCACGTATAATACTCTGAGATTGAAAATGACTCCATCTGAGAAGTGAAGAAAAGAAAGATAGAAACTAGCGCTGGTACTAAATCGTCTTTGGTGCTGCAGTCGCTAACCCAAAAGATAGGAGCATAACGGTTATTTGAGCAATAATGTTGAAGGGAATGCATTATCAATCTTCAAAGGGAGTATGTTCACCAATGTGGTAATTGTCCAGCACACTGAAAAAAAATGTCGTTGAAACTGTCAGATTGATGTATGGCAGTTGCATACTGTCACCAACGACAATGACACTGTATGTGATCACAGTTTCAAACTGTCACGTCACAACCAGATGACATTTTATGTGACAGTTTGTTCTAAGTCAGGTCTCAGCTGTATAGAACAAGCATCTGTCCACACACGACTTCTCTCGTGTTCTCCTTTTCGCTGCTTTGCTCGGGCTGCAATGGATGTATGACAGCTCATCGCAAAACAGACAATTGTGCATCCGTGCACCTAGCGACCGACAGCAGTGGGCGATGAATGGATGAACTGCCTACAATCGCTCTTCTTATAGAAAAAACACACGGGACCAAACAGTGTCAGTCGCCAATAGGGATCGCATTATGGAACGTTATTGACAGCCGTTCATTTCTAGACGTCCAATTTCACTCATAGCTGTTGTCTTTCATTTCGCAGAGGCGACCACTAGGAAAGAACTCAGACGACTAGAAATGACCGGCTGTCAATAACGTTCCATAATGCGATCCCTAGTCGTCAAACTGTCAATATTGTGGATTTGTCAGTCTAAACATACGGCATTATTCACTTTGACCGCTAATAGAGGTGTCAGGAGAAACTGTGGCCGGGATGCAATCACCGGACTGAACTGGAGGAGGTGAATAGATGTAGACATTAGCGTTTTAGCACCATCTTTGCTTTTTCCGTAAGATTTGTCATCGAACACTGTGGTTCGAACAGGCATTAGCCACTGAATGATATGATCTTTGATCTTTGGATTAGAATTTTGTTTTTGCGCCAATCTCATGAGTGTGCTCAAATAGTCCATAGTCCATCTTCCTAGCAATAGTATGAAGCAGCAGGGAGTGTAGTCTAGTGCCCGTCTCACTTTGTGGACTCGATCCAGCCGTGAATATTCCTGAAAGAAAATATTTTGTTTAATATGTTTTCCATTGATATTACATTTATTACTACTCGCGAAGTTACTTATGTTAATTATGATATGCCCATTCAGAATTCTTATCAGAACGAATCGTTATTAACGATAATTGGTTTTGGTGTATTGCCCAGTCTCTTCGCTCTTATCATAAACGTTTACCCCTCAGGTACATATAATCATCATATTTCTTAAGTTTTCTGGGCATAGCTCCTTGACAATGGAGAAAATAACAACAAGCATTGAGAAGATGCTACGGATTTTTAGAACCGATATCTGTATTATAGAACCTGCTGTGTTATGAAAACTATCATCATTTTATCTTGTTTTTATAGAAAATCTATCCGAGTGGTTCAACGGTCCCAATGGCAACATCGGAGTGCATGATGTGGAGAGAAGATTTTCCAACATAACAGAGGAAGGCTGCATGCAGTCCTGCGCCGATGTATGTTTCAATGTGCTTCACCCAACGAAATCATCACTGTAAATATTGTTGCTGTGTGCACAAATGAATGCTCAAACGGGGAGAGTTCATAGTCGTGGGCTGATCAATTCTACTTTTTGGTTGTGTTAAAGAAGGCGACCAGTGAGAAATGAGGGAGCGGTTATCTCGCTCCCTCCCTCATTTTTACCGACATTTCATAGTCGGAGATTTATTCGAGACGAAACTCCCCCTACTTCTTTAAGACAAGGGTAGGGAATGGAAAAGAATTGCTTGAAGCAGTTGCCCATCACCCGACAGAGCCAGCCAATCTAATGCTAAGGAATTTGTACGAATCTGAACATGTAGTTGTGCTTCATTTCTCTATTATAGTCACATTCTTCAAGCATATTTTAAAAGATTATTTGATTATCCTGTTTAGTCTCCAACCTGCGTTGCCGTTCAATACAGTGACACCTATAATTCTACAAGGGCTCAGTGTGCACTGCTGGCAAAGGTGATGGAATCAAACAAACACCACGAACATTAGCGCCACAATGGTGATATGCGGTTGAGCTTTAATCGGATCATTATAGCGTTCCATAGGTCTATTCTACATTGTCCAAAATCTGAGACATGCCTTTCAAATTCTGAATTGGCAATTTATCGTAATTTCCTCATGACGCTGAATATGAATCTTCATCCGCGGGTATTTCAACAATAAATCTATCAGAAAACCCAAGAATCAATTACATATTTCGCAGAGTGCTTGAAATCCCTCTTTCCATCTCTATTGCTTTTTAACTGCAATTGGGATTTTAAGCAAATGTGATTTTAGGGTATAGTTTGTGCCTAACAATTGGCTTATTTGCAGAGAAATGTCAGCTCCATGTGCCCGAAAAGTGTTGACATTCGTAGGAAGGTATATTTGCAAATAATAATATTAGTGTTGTGTATTAGGGTTTCAAAGCCAATATTAAAATAAATATATCGTCATCTAATCTTCATTGGGCCATGAGAGAAAGCACAAGTCAAAGTAGCTGAAATATATTATAAGTATAATTTGTTTGGTCTTATTTTGAAAGTCAACTGTTTACGTTTCAGTACTGTGTTGAAACCTACTGCGGAATCATTTCGAACGGGGCGATGCGATTGGGAATACATACGATTAACAACTTCTCCACGATATCCAGCGATTACTCCGGAAAGGTTCAGCCTTGATTAGAGTGGTGCAGTGTGCGCGTCTTGTCATTGAATGCCCATACTTTCTCTGTTCTTCGTTATTGGCGTAGGCTCTTTATTCCTCTATGCGCATAATTTGCATGGCTAAATTAACTAATACCTGTCGTTTTCTTTTATGTGTCGCCCTCAGTATAGTAGAGAGTATCATATTAAACAGTCACTAGAAAAGATGTCGTTAATGGTAATTGGGCAACTCTCTGATCTGTTACGAACCGTCTTTACAATGTGCCTAACGATTGCTCACAATGTATGCTCGTTATGTACATACATTGCGTAATTTTATATGTATTCTATTCTTTGATTTCAGGCCGTAAGTGCCTACGTTTGTCCGAAGTGCACTTTGACCCTGTATCCGAAAGTCAACTTCAAGGGGTAATTTTTTTCTTTCTATCCTCCCTAACCACTGCGATCGTCTCCAGAACGCAAAATGGTTGTATGACTAGGCAGTAACATTTTTATGAAGATTTTCGCCTCCCAGATATAATAGATTCCGAGCTGCTACACATAAATTGCGGGAGAACCTGCTTCGAAAGAGATTTATATGATGCAACTGGGGTCTTAGATCTATTATAGATTTCGGCGTGGGGGGGGGGGGTCATGGAATAAATAAATTTCAGAACCCCCGTGGTGTTTGCCACTTCGATCGCTACAAACTTCTCCCGAACTCACTGGACTGCCGCTGAGTCTGAACTGTACATGCGATCGATAATGCACTTATCTAGTGACTAAACGTTCGTCATTCTAGATAGAAAATGTTGTTCCTTTTGAATGAGGTCCTTGCACAATGCATCTTTTAACAGTCCATAATTTGATAACATTCGTTTCCATTATGATCAATATTTCTCTAACTTCTTTTTCGGTATTAGGGCCTGGTCGCAGTTGTTCACAAATAGGGTGAAAAATGAACATCATGGACATTTGTGGCGTACGCGGTGAAATGTTGTAATAAAATACGCCCATCGTTGTCACCGTTATAAATGCAGTGCCCATTTTACCATTATGACGCAAATGCCAAAGGCTCTCTCGTATTTCAGATAGTATTGCACTCTCATGTTTAACTGTATGATATTCGTGTGCATTTAGCCAACGGTCGAAACGTCTCGCAGAATAATGACCATGATGAAATGTTTATCACTTGCAAGTGTAAACATGAAGAAACTTGAGCAGCTAATAATTGCATTCGATCGATTGCAAGTGAGAAAATAGATGACAACAAGGCCATCAGAAATAACAAGTAAGAAAGTAATAATGGAAACTATTATGTAATCTTCTTATGTGTATCTTATGTGCATCCGTCTTGTACAAATGTTCTCATCTATTCTGAAACATATAACTGTTGTTCCCGAAATCTTACCACTGTTGTCTTAAGAGTGTATCAGAAGAAACATTCCGACTAACGACTGCATCACGCTTTATCGGTTCGCGTACATAAAAAATAAGATAACTGGTGACAGTAAAACTTAAAAGTTCCATTTAGAAAACAATACATGACGATGTTAACACGAGTCATGACTCTCCAAGTATCAGGGCACACTATAACGTTTATTGCATTATTGCCCATTGAATAACGAAGGTGATAGTTGTGCTCAGATTCCTTCTCTACTTCCTCAATCTGTTCATTTTCAATCTGCATGGTCAAATCGTTGGCGTTTTTGAGGCGGAAAGCGAGATCGATATGCTCCAACGACGCCGATTTGAGCATATTCTGAAAATAGGCACTTGCAAATACGATACACTTTTGCTAGGTAATCGTATTTTATTTGAAATAATAATTCCAATAGGTATATAGTGCAATGTTACAGGAGATGTATCAAGATTTTTCGTGCATTAGTGTAAGGATCAGAAAGGGTGAATGTGAGACGCCGGATAACATCTTACTAATCATTCACGGTTTTTTGCTAATTTTAGTGAATATTCAAGGGTACGGGATACTGTGATAATAGGGGTTTGAACTTGATGGAAGCGAGAATTGCAGCGGAAGGAGAGAGAACGGAGAAACGATGATAAAGGCTTTTATATTTCTCCCACCTGGATTGCGGCTCTGCAACCTCTCCCAGTGATTCCAAAGGCTTTTACAATGCAAAGTTGCTTCAGATCCGATCGTTTTGTCAGAACATCGACTTGGTTGTCGGAAATGTTCCATTTCCCAATAAGCTCCAATGTTTCACGACCGGCTTCTAAAAGTATCTCTGATGATGTTTGCAAATTGAAATGTATCAATATTTTACCTCCGTAAAATTTGTCATCCGCATATAGATTGAAGTAGCTGTCCACCTGTAGAGGCAGATCGGTACGAAAGAGGCACTTTTGTATTCCAATTGTCGTAATTCGTGGTGATTTACAAAGCAGATGCAACGAGGATGATTCGTCAATCATAGGCTCCATAGCCAGGACGGTTGCATATGAAACCGCTCCCTGTATGGTGGTCCGCACTTTAGCGTGGGCTCTTATAAAGAAAATCGCAAGCGCTTTATAATTATATATAGTTTCAGGGATAGTTCTAGAATCACCGTCCACTTCCACAGCGATGCTGCAAATGTCCTCCGCGGTACAATCGACTGTGACGTTGGCATTAGACCTTCCGTATATGAGAAGAGAATTGTTTTCTATCACATCCTTCAGTCTTCTTTGGGTCGATCTCACTCTTTCGATTTTGAAGACTGAGAGATTACGAAGGGTGTTTGACAGGATTTCGGCGGGTTATTGGTCGAATCGTGTGGCCATCACTATAAAAAATAGAACATTAAGCGATGCAAGCCACTGTTTCGCGCTTATATAGTATAGCATACATCAGGGGTTCAAAATCGCTGAATATGGCATCATTATTCACTGAAGCGCTGTTGTCTAACTGGGAGTGAGTCACTAAGTCCACTAAAACAAAGGTCATTCAACTTAAAAAGATAAACAGTACACCTGTATCCAAAAGAATTGCTGAGATTAGCACGTTTCGTTCTATGAGACGCTAGACAAAACGAGAAGACTCTACCATTTGTTGGACGAAGGACAAAAAAGTTGCTCATTGGGACATCGATCAAACGGCGAAACAGCTTAATTGAAGTGACAATATCAATGATTATTCTACGTTTAACAGTGAAAGAAGTTTGAGATCAGACAATCTAGCACGGTAGGTAGGCATAGAGTAGGGATAAAGAGGACTGGGGAAGCAACGATAATATAAGAGTCTAGTGAATTTATGTTTCATGGCCGGCTTCTTAAAGAATATCTGATGACACAAGTCGAAAAGGAAAAGAGCATGTTACCTCCATAAAAATAGTCCAGTGCGTACGTATTAAAGGCGCTATTGACATGCAGAGACACGTGAGAATGAAAAAGGCGTCGATGAGTTTCATAATGCGAAATAGGCATTTCGTGCAAAGGAGATGTAATTCGGGTGATCCTTCAATGAGCGGCTCCATGCTCAGAGCTGCTCCAAACGTAATTTCTCCACTTACAGTGATCAGCACTTTAGCGTGGATTCTCTTGAAGACAGACGCAAGCGTCCTAGATTTAGTTTCAGAAAGAGTTTTCCGTCTAGAATCACCGGCCACTTCCACTTTGATATGACAAATATCATCGCCGTGGATATTTGAGCTCATACAATCAATTGTGACATTGACGTTAGGCTTTCCATATATGAGAAGCGTATTGCATTCAATCACATTTCTCTGGGCCGATCTCACTCTTTCGATATCGAAGAGTTAGAGATTGCGAAATATCTCGGACAAGATTTCGGCGGGTAGTTGATCGATTCGAGTGGACATCACTTAAAGAAATCATGCAATCGAAATAATGAGAATCAAATGCATCGACACGGCAATACTGGTGAAAGAGAAGCGCGCCATGGATATTTGAGCCATAAGTGTCAAATGGAGAAATAATAATTTTGCAGCCCAAGTGTACACAATTTTTTCGCTCGGAAGGAAGGGAAAATGCGCGTGTGAATAAGGGAGTAGCCATTTGAACGAAACAAAATTTCTTTCGGAACTAGTGGAAAATCGAGTTGCATTTTTTGGCATAAAGCAGAGTATGAAATTAGCTAGTGACTAATGATTTATCGCCAGAAAGTCAGGAGGATAGAATCAATGGCTAAGACTGGGCGTGATTGACACAGTCATATGGGCTGATCTGTGTCTCTATCAAGCAAATATGTGTACTTGGGAGCAATCGATAGAACAAGGCACCACAGGAAAGTAGAGGACAGGAATCGATTCCTAAAACGTTGGAGCTGCCGCGGAAAAGAGCGTGATTTGGGAAAGAAGGGCAGAAAAATGAGATAAATATTATATTTGGCTTGGCTGTTGTCATAAATCACACACGCTCCGTCAAATACAGTTGCTTCGAGAGATCCAATGTGCAGATTGGATTCAAAATTGAGACTCTTCGCTGCACATGAAATTGTATACAGGCAATGAAATTTACATTTTATCAGCGAGTCAGATCAACGTACTCAGAGCAAATATGATTATCCTACTGCACCATATCCATTCAGTACAATCTTTTCTTGTTGATCCTTTTCCAGTAATTCCTCTCCTTCCACGACATGGCCGAAACTATGAGTGGATGAGTCCTGTGACAGCACGAATTCATTGTCGTTATCAGTGATTTTCTTCCAAGTCAATCGCCATGGTATTGGTTTAGCCATATAGCCGTACTGTATTCTTTTTCCACTATAAGCGACCAAGTCGAAGAAATATTTGCAGGAGAGGCGGTACGGTTCATAGTGGATAGTTCATATCCTTTCCCTTTATAAGTTAGTTCGACTTTCCCCGTTGCTCCAGGTATTAACCTGACTTATGCCTTGATTAGAGCTCAAATGAAGATCTCGCTCACTCTCGTTTCATCATTTTCAGAAAGAATTCACTGATCTCCTGTCTTCTTGCGTAATCAAGTTCTATGACGACTTTTCCCACATTGAAATCAAGGTAGATGAGCGACCGTTTGCGACGATACTATACGAGAAAAATATTTCTATCTACATATGCAGGTTCAGTATATACAGTTTTAAGTTTCAAAACCATTCTTGACGACAATTTGTTCACATTCTTCTCCGCGATTTCATCTAATGCATATTGTGAAGTGAATGATTGGCATATTTTTTCCTGAACAAGCAACAATGAAATTTAATACATTAGAAGAGCATACCAATAGCGCACCATCGTCATATTTATCGGCGCAAACCAAGGCACTGAATTCCCTTCGCTTTGGATCGTGCTTTTTATCACATACCTGCTAATTAAGTCGTCTTCAGAAAAGCTTGTGTTAAGCAGGAAATCTCTGCATTGCAATCGAAGTTTTTGAATGTCTTAGAAAGTGGATCTGTCGTAAACGATGCAAGCAGATTCTACAATGATCTGTCGATATTTTGGATAAATTGCAGTCAAAACTTGGCTCAAATCTCCGACTTTCTAAAGTTTTGACCAGAAGTAAAAAATCTTCCACGGTCTCTTCGTGGAATTCTATAACACGCATATTTGATTCAGCGAAATTCGTCGAAAAGAATATGTTTTCGAAGTAAGTTGGTGAATGTAGAGCCAAAAACTAAAACGTAGTATAAATACTTTGATTAAGTTAACCGTTAATAATGACCTCAGTTGAAACTTTTACTACTGTTCCTCCAATTTCTAATGATTTTTGCTATGAACAGGTCTCAGAATTCTGTAAAAATGCTCGATTACTTGAAAACAATCGTAAACAACCGAGTGTTTCTAATTTTATCTCCCTCGCAGATATGAATGACTAAGTTTGACGACTTGTCTGCAGCGAATTCCATTTGAGCATCAAATCTGACCGTTAGTTTTGGTAGAACGTTGAAAGTGTCGTCCAAAATACATTCCTAAAGAAGCTTTGCTCGTCGTTGTTTAATACAATTGTGATTACTCTTGAGCCATCGGCGGCGATTATACTCATCATGATCCTTGCACATTCGATACTTGCGGATATTCGTTTCACTTCTATTACAGAATTAACTGAGAATAATGTAACATCCCTGAACGTAATATTCAGCAGCAAAATCAAAAATCGTAACTCACCACTTTTTCCTTTCAAAATTGAGAATTGGATGATTATTTTGATCTTCTAATGCTGGCTGATGTTGCATCAAATCCGCGTCTAAAGCAAAACCTTAATCGCTAATCAAGATATTTCGGAAAAAATCATGAAAAAGCAATGAACACACCCATCATTTTCCCTGTTTGAAGAATACTCCAGAAGGCACTTGCCTGCAATTTTGATTGTTTGGTTTAAGATGCACTCTTTTGTTTGATTGAAAACATGGACATTGCTAGCTCGCAATTACTCTGTCTTTTTATTATTTCATGTATGTGCGGAAAAGAGAAAATATATTACTAAATAAATAACAAGAAAATACGGATGATAGATTTGGGAGGGCATTGTGATCAAAGTGTGCTCTTGACTGACCATACGAGCATATCATTTGACAATGCTTGCGTTACGACAGCTCGGTTTCCGCGGTATATGCCGATCTATGTTGTATTTCATGCTCTTAGTGCGCCCTGTGGGATTGCTGCGCGTCAATGATCAATGGTCCGATGTTCAATGACCTGATAGATATTGGAGAACTCGAGTATTGCTTCGTAGACTACAGTTCGAAATAAGTGGACAATTATGTCGCATTTTTTGCATAAAACAATCAATATTGTGATTTACCCGTATGCACAATCACCTGAAATGCTGGAGAACAGGCCAAATACTGTTGCGCCGCGTGTGACTAAGGGAACAGCAATATGAACGAAATTATTTTTTATCGAATCTAGTGGAAAATCGAGTTGCCTTTATTTTGCATAAAGCAGTGTATGAAATTAGCTAGTGTCTAATGATTTATCGCCAGAAAGTCAGGAGGATTGAATGAATGGCCAAGAAGGAGCGTGATTGACACAGTCATATGGGCTGACCTGTGCCTGTATCAAGCACATATCTGTAATGGGGAGCAATCGATAGAACAAGGTCACTACAGTAAAGTGGTGGAGGAATCGTTTCCTTAAAATTGGGGCTGCAACGGAAAGGTTTGGGAGGGAAAAGTAGCGAAACGATAGAAATTCAAAAAGCGTGATTTGGATTTTGACTAGGGCGGGGAAATGTCAGCATTTCATTCCACTCGCGCTGCCTTTCGGTGCGGTCAAATAGTCAACGTTGACTATTTGTCCAACGTGGATTGGATATCTCCCGCTAAACCCCGGGGTCATGGTGAAAATGAGAAAAATGAAGTACTGGGGATCAAAGTGGCATACAACACTGTCAACACCCCACATCGGGTATAGCAAGAATAACTCGGTCTTACAGCTACGCATGCGATGAGCGCCAAGATTCACTGGCCCTCTTGGATGAGTTTGAAGCGAGTTTTGCTCGATAAAACATGATGACGAAATTGATATATAAAACTATTGCGAAATATTTTCAGACCAAACCAAGATTCATTGGGTTACCCATACCTACTTCCAGGAAAAAAATCAGAATTTAATTCAAAAGCATGCGACCTAGTGCCGCCCTGCATTGAGATGAAAAATTATCGTGTCTTCATCATGACCCGGGGTTCAAGGTGTGAAAAATTATAAAAATGACCATCTGGGATCAAAGTGTTATATATTGCTGATAATACCCAGCATGGGGTAGAGCAAGAAAAACTAGATCTTACAGCTGCGCTTGGGAAGAGCACCAAGTTTCGCTTTAA